>JAAOAJ010000064.1:0-127067 GCA_013781345.1 Fusarium coicis | reverse complement strand
CTTTTTATTATATATTTAAAATCAATTTTTTATTTAACTATTCTTATTCATAAAATATATTTATAAAAGATACAAAAGCTTTTTATAATTAATAGAATAAATATATGATTAAATAATAAGTTACCCATTTAATAATTAAGATATATTAATATTTCTTCTATTGAAGCTCTATAGAATGTACTTAATACTTTGATATATAAAAGTAATATACATTTATAAGATCTAAGTAATATCTCAAAGTGCCTTTTCTTCTCCGCGCATTGACTTGAACGCATCAATCCACCATTTATGTATAGGTCTATCCCCATTCCATGTTCCGTCAGGCCCTAGCTCATCCCATGGCTTGGGACTGAGAATGTAATGAACATTCTTGACCTTGTCATCACGCCATATAGCTCCGTGTACGCTTAGATCTCGCATTGTCTTCAATGCGTTGTAGACATATGGCAATGCGACCCAACGACCTCTGTAAAGATCTGCCAATAGGTCCTGATCTGGAAACTGGTAGTTCAAACCTGTCTCATTCATCTTTGCGACGATCTGATCGAAAAGGACTTGTGATGGGTTGATGACTAGAAGTCCGCTGTTTAGTTTGCCCAAGCCTGTTGAGATATCTGCCCCGGTAGTTTGTGCGACGTCTGGTGAAGAATGCTGTGATGTAAACGCGCAATTCTCAGGTTTCCAGTTCGGCGGATAGTGCGGCTTTCGTAGGGGATTGCATGTACAAGCATGACAAGCAGCAAACACTCTTTTACTGCGAATCGCGTCTCCAGATCCGCTCACTGACGGCGAATCGAGGTCAAGGTCCATCAGCTCATCCATGTTCTGTAGCGGTAGCATATCTGAGTCCAGGAGAACTATTCGTGAGTAGTCCGTGATAGAGAAGGCGATCAGTTTCGTCCAGCATTCGTTAAAGCGTGGATCGTCGGTGTATTCCTTTGCGGTCGTTGGGGCGAGTCGTGGTACTTGGAGGGTTGATATGCTTCGACGCTTCAGAGACTCGATGCTGGAATGTGATAATGTGCTCGTGTATAAAACCAACAGCGGGTATCTCGATTTGACGCATCGTAGACGATAGTTGAGTGTCAGTACGCCCTTGAGATAGTCATCATTCGTCACCAACGTCGCCCAGACTGTATAATTGTCAATTCATCAACACAGAGAAAGCCTGGCTACGCGTAAAGAATCACCAACCTTTCGGGGGCAGAGTCGCAGTATTTTCAGATACCATTGCAACCGGGACAGATTAGAGATTCCCGAGATTGGATGCAAATTAAAACTTCGACAGATTCCAGGGAAGAACCTTCACAGCATTGAATTGCGGCCGCTTGTTCTTTTATAACCCAGCATCGGCAGTTGTTAGAGTTTACTGCGCAAACTTAGTGCACACGGCTGCCTCGGACGGCAATCGAAGTGGCTTGTTTCTATGGCGATCTCGTACTAAAAGTGAAACTAACTCCACATTCTCATGCACCTCATCCCAAAGTTGGCATTTTCATGTCCAACATTGTCTCAGTTGCAGGAAATGGCGCAGCTGAAAGACGTACTATTGGAGATTATCTCTTGGCAATCTCTCACCGATTGCTAGATTCTGCTTGGCATCAGAAGGGCTGACGTTCGAGGTGATTGATAACAGGTTTTGCTTTTCGATGAGTCGGGGCTGCATCGGAATGGTTGGCTTGATATGTTGGTTATGACTTTTCCGTATTAAGGCCGCTTACTAATTTGCTTCATGCTTCACGTTGTTCTTCGCGATGCATGCTTATTCTGCCTCATGCTTTATGCCTAAACCCCGCCCAAGCATCCTTACAATCGCATAACCTACGCATCCCACTTAAGGACTCGGAAAAATGGGTGACATGGTAGAAACGGAGGCAATGGATGACATCGCCGTTTACGAACTTCATGGTGGTATCGGGGACGGTGCAGATATGGTACTTGGATTCAATGGCTGCTTGATTTCCATCTCCATATCTCCTAGCAGCGGATCGTATGCAAGGGACACGCAAGGGCAGCAAGATCGTCCTCTACAAGATCATTTTATTGACGTCATAGACAAGGCTACCGTGTGTCAGGACAACGACGAGTATGAGGAGCTTGTGGATGAGGTTTTTATCATGATTCTCGACGCCGGAAGACCTCTTTTCTGTCAGTTGACATCCCCGCAAGGCGAACAGGGCCCAAGGAAATCTCTGCATCATTACCTATTTCCTCCTTTCTTCCACTTCCGTTTGGAAACCCCTACGGCTACAGGCAGTGTCTCCATTATACCCACTACTTCCGACGAAACAAATATTGTATATACAGTTGACCCTACCACTGACCAAGGCTCCCATGACGAGTTGGGGATCTGCCAAGAGTTGCCTAGCTATACGCCTGAGGAACTCTTTGCTGCCGAGGTGTTTGAGCGTGGTGCAAGGAGTGTTACAGCTGTCGTCCAAGTACAAGGGCAAGACATGTTGTGCAAGGCGAGTGGTGAACCAGACAGAATCTCCAGTACCAGGATTGGACGGGAGATCCAATGCCTTCTCAGGATACGGGAATACTTTCCATCTGGATCTATACGTATTCCTCAACTTCTTGGATACGTCCATCACAACGATACGAAGCAGATCTTGGGACTTCTTCGACAGTGGGTGCCAGGACGCAGACTTGACGATGTTGTCACCTCTGCTACGCTACAGAACAAGGAGAAATGGGCTTCCCAAGTCCGGCAAACCGTGGAGCTCCTTCATCAAAATGGATTGATATGGGGTAACGGATCCCCTGGAAATATCATCATCGATGAGCAGGACAATGCGTGGCTGATTGATTTTGGGGGCGGGTATACACAAGGATGGATTGATGAGGAACTAGCTGAAACAAAAGAAGGAGATGAGCAAGCCCTGGAAAGGATCACTCAGTTGCTAAGCGGAAGTGAGGGTATGCTCGTATCTCCATAGAGACTTATACATCCGAGGATATACGAGGTTGCGCGATGCGTAGCTTCGATAGTGCAGATCAACGGCAGTTCCTGGCACCCATACTCTTGGGACTCAACGGCCGCTAGGATGATACCCACCTTTTGGTTTAGCCTAGACGTCCCTTAGAGTCCGAATGTCACTTAGTGAGGAAGTACTGGTAATAGCGAGAAGCAGAAATATTATCTTCTGCTGCAAGTTCGAGAAGCCCGTCAGCACGAGGCGCCACATTTGTTCATCGTTGAGCAAATGGCTGAGAGCAATTGCATACCTGATATCTTAAATCTCAATAAAGTTGTCGTCAGCCACTAAGCTGCCTAGTGCCCTATGTCAATGTGCAATAACGAATGGCTCGATGGCTTCTTCACAGCTCCGACGCAGCATATCACCCAGTGAACCTCTTCTGTGCAACCTTGGCTGCCTCCCAGATCACCATAGGTCTCGACCAACGCTTGATGGTCCAAGATCACCATCAAAAGTTCCAAAAGACGTTCCCGGGAACCGCGGTATCAAGCAGCCTCCTATTTCTTAAAGCATCGCTTTGACCGCCGTGAGTGATTATCCCGTGGCAGCCTTCCCTTTATAGTAATGACGTATGTAGCAGTTGCATGGTCCCCCGGGCCCCACGGCCTGCGCCGACGTATTAGATGGTGTCCTTTACGAAGCTGCTGTAGGGCTAGCTATACATAGGTCACTTACCAGTGCTACAAATGCATGGACGGGGCCAGCCTTTGATCTGCATGCATACGTTTGTACCTGACAGCCCAAAGTCCATCTGCCGTTTCCGGGTATAATACGATAGCAACATGGAGAGTTCAGCCTAGCAGGGAACTTGACCCTTCCAAACGGGCCGTCGGATGAAACATGTAAAAACAGACAAAACGTTCCGGCTAGCAGTTAACTCTAAAGACATCAATGTTGTATGGAAACAAGTGTTGCAATTGTCGAATGGCATCATTTGTAGTTACATGACTTGACTTTCTAAGCCAAGACGTTGAGATTTTGGCCACAGTCAACCTAGCATTATCCCGCAGAGGGAATGAATTCATTAATTATATAGAGTTCCCCTCCAAGCTCCGCTTTCCAACAAACGACCCATTGCTTCTCGTGTCCTGTAGAAATTGCATTTTATATGCGCGGATCGAAATCTTAGGTATCCATTATTTAAACGTTGGGTGGGGTTCTCCATTGCGTGTTCCTGAATACGGAATAGCAGCCCGGCATTTGCTACAGTGGAGCTGTCGGAGCTAGGAATCTTTAAAGTCTTACTTCAACCTCTAAATGCTACATCGTATTATTACCCTCCTCGGAGCCCGTCATCCCACATCGGCCGATTAAATTAAATGCAACGAAATAAAGAATCTTTGCGTGCTGTCAAAGTATGAATTATGCGTTTCTCGCTTAAATGACCATATGTGGTCATATTACGCGCTGCATCTGAGATGCATCAAAACATCGGACGATGGACCATTGCCTTGGGATCGTCATCCTGGTCCGTCGGCCCCGTCTATCCGTCAAATGAATGCCCCGTGGGGGCGGCTCTGCTCCCCTGTTGGCGTGCGTGTGCGTCCAGAGCCTCAGCCTGATCCAAACACGAGCGACAGGCACGCGATAGGCTTCGGTTCTCGGCTGCGGTCAACTTTAAATAGCATATCAGGTATCCCACTTCACGCAGTCCGTGGCTTACACGTAGACGAATGACGCATAAAACTTTACTTCGTTGGCAGTGAGGTAGTAGCCTCGGTCCAGGGGTTAGAGAGAATAGTTATATATATATGTCCCAAATGGCTTGAAGGCCGTAAGGAGTATCAGCGACAGAGTCCCTTGAATATCTGTTTGGGTATTAGCTCATCCTGATCACTTCCCCTACCGACGAATTTGCCTTTACCATCGTCTCATTGCTTGTCACCATGAGTTTCCGATTCCCCTATCATGAAACCCCGTCAGAGGGCAGTTTCAACCGCGATTTCGACGATGCAGAGAAAGGCCAAAACGACACCACAGGAATGGCACTTGCACCGCTGAGCAAAGTTTACGCATCTGAGAAAGCGAACGGCCATCTCACTGCCTTCCCTCCAGCTCATGATGGTAACATGTCGTCCGCCACCCAATCGACCTCATCTTTTCATAACTATAGCAAATCGGACTCCTCGTTGCCAATTCTTCCCAAGCAAAAGATCACACCGCCGCCATCGAAGAAACAGGAACCCAAAAAAAGCACCCTGTTCATACTTTGGTTCAACACATATAAGCGGCTTTTCGTTTTTGTCGTCACTCTCAACCTTGTTGGCATCATTCTCACCAGTGTCGGTCAGTTCCAATATGCTCAGGACCATCTTGGTTCCATGGTTCTGGGAAACTTGCTTTTTGCTATCTTGATGCGCAACGAGTTGTTCTTTCGGATCCTCTATATGGCATTTATCTACGGACTAAGAAGTGTATGTCACAGATAAGCGACGTTGATTCGATCTGCTAACACCTCAAAGTGGGCTCCACTTAGAATGAAGTTGATGGCGGCATCGTTTCTGCAGCATGTTGGAGGAGTGCATTCTGGCTGTGCGCTCTCAGGAACTGCGTAAGCAACCCTTATGTATATGATTCTACTATTTGCTGACTTGTTATAGTTGGCTTGTGTATTACATCGTGCAGATTCTCAGTCACCGCAGCATCCGCGAACCTGCTGTACTCATCACAGGGATCGTCACCGTTGTCTTCATTATAACTTCCGTGGTGAGTGCATTGCCATGGGTTAGAAAGTGAGTCGAAGTTTGTTTTACCTATCGAATCATACTGACCCTGCGTCCCAGTAACCACCACAACATCTTTGAGCGGTACCATCGATTCGCCGGTTGGCTAGGCTTGGCTGTGAGTCATGGCTTAGATCCGTTTGTAGATCGATTATATTGACAGAAGTATAGGCAACATGGTCCTTCGTCGTTTTGAGCAACTCATATGATGCCACTAGCGGCAAGGATGATTCCAATGCTCAGTCCCTTATCACAACGGAAAACATCTGGTTTACCATCTTCATGACGATCTTGTAAGTGACAGCATGTTTGCCAGCTTCTGGGAACGGATGACTACTGACATTTATATGCTTCAGGATCGCTCTCCCATGGGTCACAGTCCGACAGGTCCCCGTCGAAGTAGAAATACCCTCATCCAAGGTCGCCGTCCTCCGTTTCAACAGGGGGATGCAGCAAGGACTTTTGGGACGCATTGGCCGTTCAGCCCTGATGGAATATCACGCTTTCGGTATTATTAGCGAGGGACGCCATTCGCCTTATCACTACATGGTTTGCGGTGTTCAAGGCGACTTTACCAAGAGTCTCGTTGCAAACCCGCCTACAAAGATCTGGACACGAGAGCTGAAGTTTGGTATGAGCTCCTTTGGATAACTTGTGCTGTGGACTGTACTGACTTTATGTAGCTGGAATCGGACACGCTTCCGCCATGTTTAAAAGGGGCATTCGAGTCTGCACCGGGACAGGTATTGGCGCCGCTCTGTCAACATGTATCCAGAGTAAAAACTGGTAAGTATAACCCATATGACAACTGACTGATCAGTGTCTAATCTTCTGGTTCAGGTTCCTTATTTGGATCGGCTCTGACCAGTTGAACACGTTCGGAACCACGATTTCACGTCTCATTCACGATAATATCGAGGCCGATCGAATGATACTATGGGACACCAAGGAGCGCGGCGGCCGGCCAGATACGATGCAGCTCTTGAGAGACACCTGGATCAACTTCGGTGCTGAGGTTATTTTCATCACGTCCAATATGAAGGGGAATGATGAGATGATGCAGGGATGCCGCGAAGGTTCGTAAACCCCTATTCTTGTCCTGCATTGTGTTTCGCTGACGTTGATGATTGATCAGAGGGCATGCACGCTTTCGGTACACTCTGGGACTTCTGAGCTTTCCATCCTTAACACCTCTTACCCTACCCCCTCAATGCACTTTAATGCCTCCACCCTGACCATGTCTTTGATGTTTCATTTTAATCTAAAGAACACAGCTCTTCTTCTGTATTTTCCTTTGTTAGAACGTTGAAATTGTTGTTACCTTGCTTGGCTGGTTCTTCCTTTTTGGAGTTTGCGACGTGACGCGCACGTCTTTATGTGATTAATTGCAGGACATATAGACCGTAGAATAGACATAGAAATGATATTAATCCATGTGCCTTGATCGCCATCTTAGCGATGTGAGAAATCGGGGTTCTCCTTGTGCATATTGAGTATATTGAGCGGGTTCTCTTATACTTGCTAGGCCCTCTCTATCGAAGTACTGCATGGCCTCGATCCTCAACTACCAGAAGGACCGAGTCCTTAAGAACGAACCCCAGTCACAAAGAGTTGGCGGGAGATCTCTATGTTACTATTTATAGCCTTAGCCCATAACGGCGCTAAATCCCTACAGCGGATTGGTGGTCTCACTTGCGGGGTTTTGACAGGTTAAGGCGCATAGACTACTTGATTTATTTATTCCTCATTCTTGAATGACTTCCTTATGAAATCAGATGACATCAACTTGAGATCAATGAAAGATAACCAGAGTACAGGTAACCAGAGTTCTGTAAACCCCGAGAAGGAATGCGATACAGTGAACAATCCGATGTTGCGGGGGAGACGGAGCGTCCATTCAATATGGAGCGTACCTGGGCTAAGGCATATAAGATGATCCAAGACGACGATGATCATTCTCAGCTTCTAGACAAGTTCGAAGCCTATTTGCAAAAGGCAGGAGATAGTATGTATCTGAGGAGTTGAATTGCCATGGGAATTCTAACCGATGATAGATGACAGAGAGGACATCTCTAGTACCTCTCACGGTGTTGAAAGACTGAAAGAGATCCAGAAGCTAGCTGAGAAGAATCTAGAGAAACTGCCAGAAGATCGAACATTCTTCTCACCATATTCAGCTTCGCTTTCTCATCACCAGTAGAGCTGAGAAACACATTCTGGGAAGCTTTGAGCAGCTGCCTCAAAACCTTCATCGCTCAGTGGTGCTTGAAAAGATCAAAGGGTTTGACGAAGGAGATGACAACAGAGACGAAATCATGTTCTATCTTGACTATAGTCTCGCCAAACTCACAAAAAAGCATGCAGTCCCAGAAGGCTGTATCACTGGAAGCACGATACGAGAACTGAGAAACAAGGCTGACGGCCTTTTCATCTATGCGGCAACCGCATGTCGATTCTTAGATGCCGAGGACTTTGACGACGATGAGGCCAGACAAGAGCGTCTGGATCTGATCTTGGAAAGCACCCCTGACAGTGATGAGTTTGGAGACAAAGACTCGGATATAGATGACTGGGAAGCCGACTCTCCTCAGAACAAAATTGATGAGATCTATCGAAAAGTCCTGTCGTTTCCAGACCGCGAAAGGATGTCTCCAAGGATAAGACAAAAGACTTACAATGCTCTATGTACGCTTATTGGCTTTCTAGTGGTCTTGTTCAAACCTCCTACTATCCCGACTTTGAAGAAATTTCCCCCCTCCCAGGCGGATAGCCTCGACCGGGTGCTGAGGAAACTCCACGCCATTGTATCTATCCCCCGGAACGAATCTACACCTCTTGAGCTGGTTCACCAATCCTTCCGGGACTTCATCTTGAGCAGGAAGCGATCGAAACAGCTCAAGTTTCAAGTCCAAGAAAGAAAAATGCACAAGGAAGCTCTCCTTCGCTGTCTTGATGTCATGTCATCAGAGCTTCATGAGGACATTTGCGAATTACGCTGGCCAGGAATTGATTATTATGAAATATCACAAGAACGAGTCAAAGATAAGATTCAGGAACATCTTAGATACGCGTGTCGATACTGGGTTGACCATCTTTCAAAGTTGAATGGTGATGATCGAAGGAGCGTTGGGCTCGTGGATGGTGGAAATGTCCATAAGTTTCTTGAAAGTCATTTCCTACATTGGCTCGAGGCCATGATCCTTATCAAGGAAACCGCTTCAGCTATACCTATGCTCAATAAGCTACAACTACTAGTCCGAGTAAGTCATCATCCGAGAAATTCAGTTGTAGTGACTGATGAATATCCAGGACTCAGGATGTCCAGATTTGTCTTCTTCTATCTCTTATTTCAAGCAATTTATATTGGGTAACATATATGTCATCGATGAATGGCCCTTGCAGATATATGTATTTGCAACAACCTTCAGCCTCAAGGATAGCAAAGCGCGGTCACTCTTCAAAGCTCACACGCCTCGTTGGATTTCGCAATTACCAAAGGTAGAAGGACAATGGACCTCACAGCTTTGTGGTCTGTACGGACATACTGAGAAAATAATATGTGCAGCTTTCTCCCCGGCTTATGACCTAGTGCTCACAGTATCGCTTGATCGAACAGCCAGGCTGTGGGACTCAGTCACAGGAACTCAGCGTTCCATTTTTGAGAAGGCAGATTCCGATGCATATACATGCGGCGACTTCTCATCGGATGGGAAGTTTATTGGACTGGGGACACGTTCCGGAAGGGTTGAGGTTAAGGATTTCGTGGATGAGAGGTCATTTTATTTGGGAGGTCATAAGAAAGATATCGAGACTATGACCTTCTCACCAAAAAGCAGAAAATTATTTGCTTCAACATCCAAGGACGGCGACCTCGGAATATGGGACGTTGATGAAAGGTGCGCGAAGCGCGTCTTGCGTATCCGCGAACCTTATGGGTCGGACGAGCCCCCTTCTTCCGAAGATCCTGATCCTATGAAGCTTCTTTGTCAGTTCACAGCTGATGGCAGATTCCTGATAGTTGCGGGGACTTCTATCAGTATGACCATGTGGAGTGTGGAGAGTGGAGAGTGCATCAAAGTATTTGGAGGTGCCGACACAACTTTCGTTATGGATATTAAGGTTTTTCCTGATGGAAACAGCGCAATAATCCTTCAAACCCCTTTGATACGAAGGCCTGGGAGTGGAGATGAAACTCTTAACAAGAGCATCATCGAGAATATCGACGATCCGGATGAAGTAGTGAGGCTCAGGAATATCAACAATGACATGGGCAGCCGCACTGTCACTATCATCAACTTGGCGACTGAAGAACTTGAATATTACTCCGATGAAAATGAGAAAGTTCGATGGATCTCGACAACGACACAAAACGCGAATCATATCTTGGTAGGAAGCGATGACAAGATCGAATTAGTTGACCTCAAGGCCTTGTCAAAGATCGTGCTATTTGAAATCCCTTACTCCGAGACGTATTTTGCACAATCTTGGGACGGCAGGATTGTAGGTACACGACATGGGAGTGGGCTTTCACTGTGGAACATTACATCAGATTCAGTAAGACAACGGCTTGGAGAGACCGAGGCTCATCTAATCGACTTAATTGAGCTATCTCCGGATAATAGTCTAGTGCGCATCTCCCGACTTGAGCAAGAGGCGTGCGAGATATATGACTCGCACGGCAGCCAATTACCTCTTCCCATCGATCTGCCAGTAGAATCCATCTCTTTCTCACATGATGGAAAATACTGTGCGTTGGGGTTGAGCAATAAGTCATGTCAGTTGTGGAATAAGAGCATGACTGCTCAACTGTTCCCTGACAAGCAGTGGCAGAAGATCATCTTCCCACCCGATGGTACATGTATCGCTTTGGTTTCGACTAGAGGGGAGATAGAGGTCTTCGACGGGACGACATTGGATTTCATAATGGAATGTGAGAAAACATCCGAATTTTCTGTTGGAGATATCAAGCTTTCACCTGATGGCCAAACCATTGGCATCTCATATACCGACTTCGTGGCTGGAAATGCTTCTATCGAGTTGTGGAGCGTGACAGCTACGGAGCCTATTTGGAGACAGTCTTCTCCAATGTGGATTGATTGCCTCAGCTTTGAGTTCTCACCAGATAATACGGTTTTCGCTTTATGTTGGGGTGGTCGTCAACTTGAGGATCCTGGTTCATGGATAATTCTGGATCTCTCCACATTCAAGCAAACAATAAGTGAATACACTCCCTTATTGGTGTTTCATCCTAAAGGTCATCTCTTTGCGATGCTAAGATTCACGGAGGAAGGCGAAGGGTACGTCGATGTCAGAGAAGCCGCTTCCAAGAGCTTGGTACGCATAATTGAGTGTGATGTTCGGGGTACCGTATGGATGTCTTTCACACCAAGCGGAGGTCTTGTATTGTCTGACAATGAGTACGATGACTCCAAGTCGACAGTCTTGATGTTGGACATCGAGAAGGGATCTAAGATTGGATCTTATACTATCGGTGGAAGGATCGAAGCTTTCTGGATCTCTGAGGATGGATGCCTGAATTGCTCAAATGGTCGACTTCCTCTACCCTCATCCCGTCGTGACCAAGAAGACAAAATCCCAAGCGGGACAAGGCAGGATGAACATAGTCTTCTATTTTTAGGGCCAGAATGGATATATTGTGGACTGAGGAAGATTATGTTGCTTCCTCCCGCATTTGCATCGTCGAAATCGGTCCTGAATGGCGACACGCTTGCCATGGCTTATGAAGATCGGGATTGAGAGTTATAAAGTTTGACCTGGATAAATTGCCAGTGTGCTGAACTTGTTGAAAGCGATGGAGAGGATAGCTCTATGGGTGTTAGAGAGATTGCTGTAGCAGAGAAGGCGGTCTAAAGCTTTACCTAACCAGCACCCAAGTAACAATCACTTCAATTAATTATGAAAGTGCCTTTTGTGTACCACATGCTGTGCACGATGCCTTCTTATTATATAAACTGATCGTAAGTCGGGTTCTATACTCCTCAAATCTCCATGAGCGACTTGAAAGAAGCATCCTCTAGTAGCTCTCTCGCAGTTAGTCGACCCTGTGGAAGATACGAAAGACCTTTTCGAAATACTGATATCACAAGCGCTCTCTCTGCTCCGTCGACTTCTGGTCGTAGCCGTGCTACCTTGGCTTCAAGTGATGCCGTAGGATCCAGCTCATGGTCCTGGTCGTACCAACAATCATTGGTCACAACACCTGCCTTGTAAGTTCCCTTCCATGTAGCAGGGAGAGGACCTAAAGCGTGAACTATGCAAGATACGATTGAAGAGTTCCCCGATCCGTAGAAAAGAGCGTAGCCCATATACAGCTCTGCCAGAATACACATGTAGCTCCACATATTAGTGGCGAAGGTCGGGTCCTGATCATGAACTCTCTCGGGGGCACAATAGATAGCAGGTGATTGTAGCTTTTATGAGACCGAGGCACCTGATTTAATTGCAAGTCCGAAGTCGCCGAGAGATACATTTTCTCCAATCAGACTCTCATCGGCCTTCATTGGCATGACAAGTTCACCCGCCTTCCATAGGTCGGGGTCCAGCCGAATCTTCTTCGGGCGCTCAATGTGTTCGTCCTTTTCAGCGACACTGCTGCTGTTCATAGGTCGAAGGCTCCACATAACGTTCGCGCTACTCAAATCTATCAAGTCAGTTTGAGTTGCCATTATTGGGAAGGGCGATGCAATAAATTGGCTGACTTGTATGGACGATTCCGCTGCCATGCAGATGGATGATGGCTTGTAGGAGTTACTTTGCAGACGACATCCGGACCGCCATTGACTTTGGACGAAGACGATCTCGGAGATTGGGACCCTGTCGCGGCAAGACAAGAACTCGGTGTTCGCCGTGAGATCCAGAGAGGATGAATTTGTTTTCATAGAGGATGAGATGAGAGTTATCCTGGATGCTTCGGGAGATCTCTGTTTGCATCTTGTATTCATGCTCATTTGACTCTCCAGGCGTCATAATCTTGGGCGTCATAATCTTGAGCGCCACATCTTTCTTCGCTAATATGTCGTATGCCATCCATACAGTTGACAACCCTCCGTGGCCCAGCTTGTGCTCGATTCGATACTGGTTGACCAAAGAGAATATTGCCGTTCTATGCTAGGAATATGAGCAATGCGCCAAGGTCTTTCTTATATGCCGGCTTAGCGGTTACGTAGAAACGGGCCCGGCTTATAAAGGTATATATGCCAATCCCATCTAGACTAAGTATCCGTAACACCACCGCGATGCAGGGTAGGCTTGTCCACAGTGCCTGCTGAGTAATAGCGTGTTGTCTTGGCAGCACCGCTCTTCGGAGGCTGAATCATGACTTTTACCTCAGTCCTCGCTTGTAATGGACATCACCATCTAAAAGTGCGATAATAAACAGCATAGCCAATGCATCGAAACAATTTATATCGGATGACAAATCAATCTTTCAATACACAATGGAGCTCCGGTCCAAAACTCGAGCGACGCTTGCCTGCCTCCCTTGTCGCAACCAGCATCTCAAATGTGATAGCACACGTCCTATTTGTTCCCGATGCCGAGACCTGTCCAGAAACTGCGCATTTCCCGAATCGCGTCGAAGCGGTAGCTATAAAGCAACGTCAAGAAAAACGCGGGCTCAAGATTTCCAGCAGCATAATTTGACACCCACTGATAGCCTTACATCGCTTGGTCCGGAACTACAACAGCCACAGCCACCATCGGACTTGCTTTCAAACTTTGGAGTGATGGAGAGTCAACAAGATGGTGGAATCGAGCTTATCGATTTGTATTATGAGATCTCTCACTCTAGTCATCCTTTTATTCTGCCGAGGCCAGCTCTTGACGCGAGGTATGCCGCTGGATACCCTAACATTCAGCATGTCTTGGCTGTTCAACGTATTGGCTCTTTCTACACGAGCAACCCTGCCGTTGGAATCCAAGATCCTCATTTGGGGCAGATGGAACAGATAGATTGATTCACCGTGCAGGCGACCCTACTAACGGCATTGGCAAAGAGCATGTGCGCGGAGCAGGGCCCTGCCGATGAACTACTATTGAAAGCAATGGACCAAGCAAGCCTCATTGGAATGGATACCAAGGCGCTTGCAGACACCTTTTCTGAAAGCGATCCGGTGCTCGCAGAAAGTTGGAGGCGCACAATGTGGATGTTGTACGTGAGCAACGTAAACTTGTCCGTTATCCGACAGGACTATACCTTGAGGCTGAAGGACATGAGCTTCGACGTGGACCTACTATGCGAAGACAAGGGATACAATGAAATGGTGATTCGCTCAGACATATCCCAGTATAAATGTCTTCATTGCTAAACTGAAACTACAAAGCTTATCCCGCCGACAAGAACGACATTTGCGGAATATGATAACCGCGAGTACGATATGCAAGAAAAATCGTTTTCTTCGTTTGCATACTACATCGATGCAAGTGTAATATTTGCTACCACACTCCACGCATCGCTCAAGTTCAAGACGACATCTAAAGCAGAGATACTGTGTGATGACCTCGAGGCCAAGATCGCTGGCTGGTTTGCCATGCTACCGCCAAGTAAACGAGATCTCGATGTTCGGCCTGCCTTTTTGGATCAGCTGATTTTCCAATCACATATGATGACGTACACGTAATAGAAGAAATCGCACATGTTTAAGATAGTTGCGCAATCGAGCTGACCAAAAGAATCATAGATGTCTCGCTTACATACACAGGCCCTTCTCCACCCTTCGATATGACCCTATTGAAGCAATCTCAAGCTACGGGTCGCCTCCCGCTCCGCTATTCTTAGGAGTCAGCGGTGGAAGCGGACTGAGCCGTCAGTCTCATCTGCAAAAGCTCTTGCAAGCTATCCGCAAGCAGAACCAGTGCCTTATCATCCTTCCCCTCGGCTCAGCCCAGTTATCCCCTTTCGTCATCTGCATGGTTGCCTGCTGCACCATTGCTCACCTCGTAGCTTGTAAGTCGGCACTACCAGAAGATGAAGTCGAAGTAGCCCGATCCCGGATCCGCGTTTGCATTGGCATGCTCAGGCATTATGAGAGCATATGGCCGAGGGCCAAGAAGATATTACTAGAACTCAAGAGAATCGCGAATTCCATTCTCCAAACTAAGATGGTCACCTTGCAGTTTCAGTCCGCTTATACTGAAGTCTTTGCAGGTCAGCAAGACACCGCCATTGAGGATTCATTTGAAGAAGAGTGGCTTGTTGCTCTGAGGGATTTGACATGAGGGGTGAGAGTGGAGGACGTGTTGTATTAAAGATCATAAAATGAAGCGGTAGTCGCATGGACTGCGCTGATGAGTAAACAAATTAAAAATATTGAAGAGCAAAAGCGGTGCTAGAGCTTTCTCGGTGATTTGTTGTAAAAGGGTGAGCTGCTCCTGATTCTGTAAGGATTGGACCTCTTCTAACTAGCAGTAGATGGCGATGGTCTATGTGGGAGCTGCTGTGGCTCTCGTGCTTCGTCTTCTTACCCGAGACATCTACACCGACGTTGCTGTACCACAGATCCAAACTGCTGAGCCAAGAGACTGGCTCGGACATATACATTGACGCAACGTCCATTGCGTTGAGGGCGGTGACTCCCAGGGAGGCCATAAAAGCGGCGCTGATTAAGCCATTTGAGATCTCCCTCATGGATCCTTCAATCGCGTTTGTGAACATTTACGTAAGCTGCGTTGAGGAAGTTATCAGTCTTATATCTAACTCCTCCGTGAAGAGTTCCTTTACTTATGGAATTTACTACTCCTTCTTTGAGGTTTTCCCACTTGTCTATCCCAAAATATATGGGATGAGCCTAGGAGAAACAAGTGCTGTTTTTGTATGCGTTTTGGTCGCGTGTATCATCGGAATCATATGGTACCTATCTTGGTATCGTTTATCCACCGAAAAGCGATTCAAAGCACTGGGGATCACATGATGTTCCAGAGAAATTCTTACGCCTGGGCTGCTTGGTGTCTTTGGTGCGCCAATTGGCATGTTCTTATTTGGCTGGGGCGCGAGAGAGTCAATTCCCTTGGGAGGTGCCAACGCTGGGAATTGTTATTTACTGTGGCATCTCATTTGTTGTGGGCTCTGGGATCCTCATCTATCTCCCATTCGGATATTCTCATTACGCGGCTAGTCTTTTCGCCGCCAATGATGCTTTGTGAAGTTCGTTTGCCGCAGCTGCTATCCTATTTGGTAGGCCTCTCTACCTGAACCTGGGGATTGGGAAAGGCGGTAGTGTATTGGGCGGGTTGAGCATACTTGGTATTGTTGGGTTCTGGTATCTCTTCGGCTATGGAGAGCAATTGCGAAATCGAAGCAAGTTCGCAATCCAACAGTAGATATAGATGAGAAGGATTACGAAAGAGGACACATTGAACTACCCGACACAATGTAATAGTTAGACAAACTAGGAGGGAATGGAGGCTTGATAGCTACTGGAGCTTAATCTAGGGTTGCCACCCTGTTAGACAAACTACCATTTCTACTAAGGTTGCCTTTTTTGGAACCTGAGTCAGGCCACGTTCTGTGTCAAGTCAATGCCTACGACCTGTACTGAGTTTATCGTGGACACAGTAACCGTGAACGATAGGTTACATATTTCTTTTGAGATATTCATGATGGATAGAGATACCAAGACAGTTGACTTCTGCATCGGCATTAACCGACATCATGTGGGCGGACTTGTGGAGCGGTACCATGTCGATCAACTACTGTACTTGCTCAAAGACTAAAGGCCGGGGTATCGGGGCCAAGCTATAGGACGAGAAAGACTTAATCTGCCATCTAATGCCTACAACATCTCTAGCTTGGGGCTGGACTTCCTAGCCGAGGCTCCGGCATGGTTTGTCGTTGTCTTCCGTTCAAAGGTATAATGGGGCCATTAGCACTCAGCTCCGCTTGTGCCTTGTGCATATATAAACATCTGCCAAAGCCTTATTTATTAAAGGTCTGTGTTTTACTCGCCCTATTTCTCGACCTATTTTA
Source organism: Fusarium coicis (assembly GCA_013781345.1). NCBI lineage: Eukaryota > Fungi > Ascomycota > Sordariomycetes > Hypocreales > Nectriaceae > Fusarium > Fusarium coicis. The sequence continues at coordinate 110,376 of JAAOAJ010000064.1, read as the reverse complement.
AGAAGTGACTCAATATTTACTATCTACGTTATAACGTCATGTCTCGTACTCGTATTTTTAAAGTCACCCAGGAACTGGATTACGACATCGAAGAAGTCTGGTCCATAGGATCCAAGTTCGACGCCGTCGCGGCATGGTCACCAATGGTTGTTCAATGCGCCATAGAGGGAGAAGGGATCGGTTTAGTTAGGTCTGCGGTAACCGACTTAGGCGCCCACTTCAACCAAAAGCTCGAGATTCTTGATCGCGAGTCACATAACACTAGCTACACTAGCTACAGCTTCGAGGAGCCTATGCCGTTCCCAGCGGCCGGTCTGTACGGGACGCAATACGAAGCAATTGAGTCGGGCGAAACGTGTTTTCTCCATATCGCGAGGTAAAGGTTCCACACTCTTGAATGGACCAGGTAGAGAATTGAATGAGTTGCTAGCGGTACCGGCGAGCGCTTCATGTGTTTCCAGTAGTTGTATCAGTTCCGTTTTATTTGAGCGCTGAGCCCACCAGAGCAAGTCTCGATCAATGCTGACTCGATCTCGAACATGGACTTCTTTGGAACTTGAGAGGAGGAGCTTTGTGACCTCGAGATGCCCATTCGCCACTGCTGCGAACAAGGGGCTCAGGCCCAGCCAGCTTTTACTGCCCTTATCGACTGAATCAACAGAAAGTAGTGACTCTACCATGCTGAGATATCCATTTCTTGAGGCTATGAACAGAGGCGAGAATCCATACGTAGTCTTCTGATTCACAGAAATACCCGGCACTTCCAGAAGGAGGTTCAACGCTTTGATGCCATTGTTAATCGCCGCGGCATGTAAAGGTGTCTCGCCTAATACATTGGAAGCCGTAATAGTTCTTCCTGCTCCGTAAGAGAGCAGTTACTTGACAACCTCACTGGATCCTACGAATGATGACGCCCATAATGGACTAATATTGCAGACGTCGAAGATGTCGAGAGTATTTTCTGCGCCATGCTCCAGTAGTGCCTTGATGACCTCCGTATATCCTTTATATGCTGCAATAAACAGAGGCGTCTCGCCTCTTTCATTGCGAGCCGAAAGGGTTGTCCGAGCCCCAAAGTTAAGCAACTCGCGGACGGCAGCGATATTACCTAAAGAAGATGCAAGGTACAAAGGCGTCTCGAGCCATTGGTTCTGAATTTCTAGAAGGCACTGATGCCCTGGCTCTGAGTATTCAAGTATTGACTTGATATAACTGGAAAAGCCTTCTTTAGACGCCACATGAACTGGTGTGTTCCCCTCGTTGTTCTTCATCAGGATCGATTCCTCGACGCCTGGACGAAGAAAAAGACTCATGATTTTATCGTGCCCCGCCCCAGAGCACGCAAGATGAAGTGCCGTGTTGCCATCTGTGTCAGGAATAGACAGTATCCTCGCCGTACCGTGCTCTAGGAAGAGCTCCACTAGCTCGATGTTGTCTGAAGCTGCTGCAATTTGAAGCGGCAACTCTCCATGGCAGTTTGGAGTAAACAAGGAAGAAACAGCCCCAAACTCAAAGAGAACCTTGGCCATATCGATATCGCCATTGCAAGTTACAAGCATTAGCGGTGAGTCAACTTTGTACACATGCTCTGTTGCTAGACTGTCGGGCCCAGTTTGAAGGATAAATCTTAGTAGTTCAGCATGACCAGCGCGAAGACATGCTTGGTGTATGACATTACGACCCATCACGTCTCTTATGTTGGAATCGGCCCCTTGCTCCATTAGTTACTGGTAACATGTGATCTTGCCCGTTCTCGCGGCAAGATGCAATGGCGTTGTACCATACTTATTTTGTGGTGACAAGTCAACGTTTGACTCCACTAAGGTCCTGACAATGTCTTCAAAGCCATGATAGGCTGCTTCGTGAAGGCACGTATATCCATCGGCGTCTGTGATGCTTAAATCTGCACCGCGCTGAATGAGCCTATTCACTGATTCTACTGAGCCGGACTCGCAGGCCGAAAATATCGGTGTGCGCCCGAAAGCACCAATCTCATTGACGTCTGCATCGCCAAACAGATGATCCGCCATATCTATCCACCGGTCAGCGAATACCAGTTGAAGAGGGCTAATCTGTGGCTGATAGATTGACCATGGAGTCAAGGATGAGTATGTTTGATCCCTAAAATATTTCACTAATGCCCTGAAACAAGTATTGTTGCTGTTTAAAAATGCTTTGGAAAGATCTCTGAGTGATGGGTCCATGAAGCCCAATCTGGCGTGCGACATCCAGACGAACGAGGCATAGATAAGGAAGGCTTTCGAACAAAAATAGCCCTCTTCCCAGACTTTCGGAGAGCTCATGTATTGAACACATGCCCTTGCTATGACTGTATGATGAACCCTTTCACGTTCCATGTTGATAATGTCCTTTGGTTGCATCCAAAGGGGTGCTGGTAGATGTTGCAACAGGTATTGGCGTACAGAGAAATGCGGAATGTGAAGGGTCCGCGACCCAGGAGATGTATTCCCCAGGTCATCGTGGACTTCCACGAGGGGACCACAGAGTCCTAGTATCTCGTTCGTCACATAATATTCGTCGACATTCTCTGGGTAGTCGTCAGGGTCGAGCTCTCCAAACTGATCGATTAGGGCAGCTTCGACGACTGCATGAATACAGAAACGACCGAATGTGAATGCAGTCCAACGTAGAAGAGCAAAGGTTCGATCACGGTCCTGATCGGACATATTCATGATTCTACTCCAGTTTTGGTCATACAGGCGATCAAGACCGGAAGGTGTATTTTTCAGCACTTCGTATAGTCGCTTCTTACTCATTGTGGTCCGCAAAGACTGCTCTTGCATCTTGATCCACAGAAACTGTCCTTGGCACCGATCTGTCATGGCCTCTGAGATGGCTAACTGGAGATCCTCGCTTTTGCCACAGAGCGTTCTATTGACGACAGACTGGGAAAAGGCTGCTGTGTCGGCCTGAACATCATTTGTACCGATCTTGTATTCTGACAAGGTTCCCTTATGCTCTCCAAGGGCTTTTCTGATTTCTGGCTCGTCTCGACTAACGAGCAAAAGCCTGACGTCGGTGCCTCCTATGGCATTCGCGATATCCTTTAGAAACCTGGAAACTGATGAGTCTCCGTTACTCAGTTGGGAACACTCATCCAATCCGTCTGCGACGAAAACACAACCTGGTACTGCTGCCATCATTTGCTTGAACAGGTCAACCAGAGTTCTTCGGGAGGCCTGCTCAGAAAGGTCATTTTCCCAGGCGCGACGAATACATTCAAAGGCGTCGTTGGCCTTTGTAGAAACTTGGCGCTGCCACGATCTCAGAGCAGAGAATGGATCTTCTCGACTTTCGTGGTCAGATGTGAAGAAGAAATGGGCCACGGGCGTATCCAGGGCCTCAGATAAATGGCGAACGATATGAGCACACAAAACAGTCTTTCCGAACCCTGCAGGTCTGTTTATCCATAGCACGCTTGGCTTAGTGGACTCCGCCGGTGAGAGCCACGATTTGAAAATAGGTCTTTCTAATATCCATTCGCAGGTTGTGTCGACACGCTTGGCCAAGGAATCTTCGTATTTATCGTTTGGAGTGGATTTCCCGAGCCAGGATAATACATCGCGCTTCTCTTCAACTTGTTTGTGTTAGCCAAGTGATAGAATAATATGGGGTGACGAGACTTACACTTGATCCCCTGCTCGATCTGAGTTAGCATTTGGCGAATATCATTTACCCATGCTGCACTCCCCAGCGCTTCATAGTCTTGGCTTTTATCCTCTAGTGGGATTAGGTTGTAAAGCTGCTGCACCAGTTTCTCGAAGATGTTGATCTGCTCGTTACGACTCTCCTTTCCAGCAAGGGCCCATTTCAATCGCTTGCCTCTAGACTGAGACAGGCCTCCGAACTGCCCGCTCTGTATTCCGTTTACAGTGCGAGTTCTTTGGAGAATTGACTCATCGCATATTGTCTTTGATATGATTTCCAAGATGCTCTCAATCAGATTCGCCCTCTCTTTGTTGTCGAGTCCACGATGGTGATCGGGCTGTAGTCGACCATTGGAAATGCCAACGCCGACACCCCATTGTTCAAACCGGGCTCTAGCCGCTCGGAATCGCGTATCCAATACATGGATTTCAGAATTCGACTCGCGATAACTTTGAAAGCGAGAAAGCGAGTCCAAACAGACGCTGAAGAGACCAGCAAGTCCGGCAACACCAACGGCGAGGCCTGTCACTTCCATTTTGCCGAGATTGTGCAGGTAAGGAAGAGGATAAGGGAAATTGTCGGTGAGATTACGATGTTTTTGTAATCAGCCACTTATGCACCAAGACCCAACAAGGCTCTCAGCGAGGCTTCCAGGTCGCATGCTGGGCCGCCACAAGGCAGACTGCAAGGCGCTCATGGCTAATAACCAATTGGAAGCAGAATAGTTACATGTAATTTGGCAGATTATGCTAGTAAACTAAATACCCAACAATCGATACTTGCGGCTGAAAATAGAAACAGCACAGTAGATAAAATTTCCCCGCCAACTACTAGGACATTCTCTAAGCTGTACAGAGCCAACATTTTTGCAATGTCTGATCCTCTTTCCGTGACAGCGAGTGTCGTCGGCATCGTAGGCGCCTTGCTACACGGCTCTAAAAGACTGTATGAATTTATTGACTCCCTTCAAAATGCCCCAAAGGATATCGCCGTGCTATCGATCGGTTTGAGAGCCTTATATGAGATCCTTGCCCACATTACAAATGTCCAGGATAGGTTGTCTGGTTACCTCGACCTCTGCACGAGCCTAAAAGCGCCCTTGTAGAATTGTTTGAATATATTCGACGAGTTCACTGCCTTGCTACAGGGTTTCACTCAGACCTCAAGAAATGGAACTATTCAAGGTCGAGTCTGGAAGCAAATAGCCTGGGCATTCAAAGAGAAGGAGATACAACTTTTCAGGGACACTATCACGACATATAAAGTATCGCTAGATATGGCGTTGAGCGCGATGACATTGTAAGGGCGCCGTAACACCTGTGGTTATCCTTTCCTAACTCCGTTGCTCTTAGTTCTACTATTGTATCATTGAACGAACGCACCGAAAGATTCGAAGCAAACTTCAAACAAGAGTTCAAAGACATCAAGTCAAGATTGCAAGCCTTGGATAACGATCGTATCGAGTTGGCTAGTGTCGCAGGCTGTAAAGGGTCTGAATGGTATGGAACAGAGGCCGACTTTGCAATGAAGCGTTTTCTCGAGTATACCGAATCACTCTGTGATTCACCTCCAGCGTCGTTCCCTGGATCCCCGATTCTACATTCTTCCGAAGCCTGCGATGAGCTCGATACACAACATAGGTCACTAGATACAGCATCTTCACGCCAACTCAAGGACAACAACAACGCAGAACCATCCAATGGAAAGAAATACGTGGGTTTATTTAGTGAAATAGAAAATCCTCAGTGTATCGTCTATCCATTCAATCCTGATTTACCAAAGGATAAAGACATGATGCCAACGTGGATGGAAGATTTGTTGCTGGGTCCGGCAAATACATTTGTTGATTCAGAGCCTGAGAGTCCTTCTAACACTCAACCTGGCTCGAAGGCATTGGATCTACCGACGGATGAGGACAATGATGGAGATCAACCACATACGGACAAGGCTTCTTGTCCCAAAACCCCCCTGAATATGTCACAAGACCGAGGCCCAAATACAGACTGCATCTAATGATTTGATAACACCTAAACCGTAAAGGATCTACACGAATGGATTTGACGCCATGCAGACGCTTTTGATGGTTGTTACTGTTGTAGTCAGTCAGTCATTGTGGTACAATATTTAAGTTATAAGATAAATATGTTATTGGCGGTGGAGGCTTATGTATGACCGAGAGCTTAACTCAGCACAGAGAAACTAGCTAGTTATTGCTCCTGAAGAACCCCGGTTCAATATCGACCAAATCGACATGACATGTTACTATGCCATCTACGACGTTGAACTTTATGACTTTTTTATAGCCAACATATCATGACATCTTCCAGACTCTGACGGGATATAGTCAACATGAGGTTCTTGGTCGGAATTGTCGATTTCCACAATCGTCATTCGGTACAGTTGAAAGAGGTTTGCCTAGGGCACTTGTGGGTAATGGAAATACGTACAGCCTTCAAGAAGGGCAGATGAGACACCAGAAACCTAGGTAGCCTGATCAACTATTGGAGGGGAGGTCATTCCGTTCTTGAGCTTCCTTAATATTATCCCTATACCCTGGGATGCGGACCAGATTCGCTATCATGTTGGTTTTTAGATAGACCTGATCGAACCTCCTACTACCTTCTTGCTGAGAAGTGTGTGAACACAGTTATACTGACCATGATTATAATCTTACGCGCGATTTAAATATACGCTGTAATGAGGGCTGTAGCTAGGGCGAGTTTGTTTGAGATAAGTATTAAGTTGCTCCGGCATATTAAATTGGATATCATTAGATATATACCTCTTCGTGTAAGACCTGAAGATAACAGTATCAGCTAGATTATCCGAAGTTGTCTCTTCTCAATGGAGCCTGCTAATTGATGGCAATCTTCTTGAGCAAGGGCCAGATTTGGGTGGTTCTCGTACTTGGAGCCAGAGTGGATCTAGTAAATTATGACATTATGCGTTTTGAAGGTACTGTTTCGTAAATATGCAGTGCGCTAAGCACACCATGTCAGCATGCCGTTTATACCCCTAGCCGTAGTAGATGTAGGCCAACCCATGACGCACCGCAAAACCCTTCCAAAAAACACTGTTGACCACCGACGGGCTCGGACTGGCTTGGAAAAAGTATTTAAAAAGAACCCTCCCTCTTCTTGATGCCGACAAATGAAACCCATCCCTAATCACTATATCACGAAACTATCATCATGACTTCGAACCCCAATCCTTTCCCCTGCGACGACCATTCCGGGGATGAGCACGAAGACATGGAGCAAAGGTCAGACTCGACTTTGGACAGCTTCTTAACCAGCCATTCTGGCCTGGGTGTTGCCCCATCACCACTTCGGCTGAGAAGCCCAGTTGTTATCCCCCAGAGACGTCCCGGAAACAAAGAACGCGGTTTCGTAGAGGCATACGCGCCTGATCTTCAGGCTTTTGGTATTGATCAAGAAACATTCCTCGCACTCATTCGATCTATCAACAAAGCTGCCCAAGCGTCTAAATGGCTCTATGCCATCCAGGTGGCTGCTATAGGCACCGGATTCATTCCCAATCACATCGCTCTAGGGGTTTCCACTGCCGTGCAGATCGTCGCTGGGATTGTCGCCAAGACAGAGACTCGATGGAAGTAAGGTCGTTAGCTCTCTCTCGTTCTTGTGACTGATCTTTAAATAGAACCAACTCGTTCATGGATCGAGCAAATATCAGTTTCTTCCAGCCGCGAGGACTGTATTGTCTCCTCATGTCCTACAGTCCCATCTCCACCAGCAACAAAGAAAAGACTGATCCAGTGCAAGCCATGTTGAAGCATAAGTCGACAGCTGGAGCCTCGTCCAAGACCAGAAGAAACCTGCGAAATCCTTCGGCCGGTGTGTCCCACGGCCAAGACGATCTCCCCGACTCTGTTGCGACTCTTGTCTACCCAACCATTGAGCAGACGACTCAGAACTCATCCAAGAAGAAAGCGGTGTTTGCCAAGCTGAACGACTACTTTGATCAGCGAGCTCAAGCACGCTACGTAGGCAGCATCACTCTTACACATTGCCCTTAGTCTCGTTCGCTGACTCCAGATTTACGCAGGCCTCTGAAAGTAATGGAGATATACTCTCCACCACTCCGCAAAAGCCTTTCTCGAACCGTTTCCTCGACCCAAACCATCCTGTCTCTAACGGCGGCTTACTTGGGCTTTTATCTGGGGGCAAGCTGACACCAGACCTTCAAAAGCAAAAGGAAAGTATGCGCTCTACCATGGCCAACCAGGAGCAGCTTATTCGGGACCAGCAGTCTGCCCAGATGGCAAATCTCATCTCTATGCTCCAAGGCATGGATCTCACGGCTGAAGAGCAGCAAGCCTATATCCAGCAATATGAGAGTGCATACGAGATACAACTGCAACAGCTTCAGGATCAGTCTGAGCTGTTAGAGAACGGACAGCGTCGAATTAATCGTGTATGCCACCCGATGTAAACTTCTAGACAGATTGTTAGCTGACAAAGAGCTAGAACATTCTCTATTTAATGATTGTCAACCTACCTTCACCTGAAGAGATGGAAGCGGCTCAGAACGGTAGATCGGTCACGGGTCTTGAAAATAATGGCAACGGCGTGACAATTGCAAGTGTGGATGTAGAGTAGACATGACATGGGTTTACACATGGAGCCTCAGCGTTATAATATCGCGCGTGAATAAGTTATTTAGTTATTGGTTTCGCTCTGTTCATGACCACTCGTGTCTCCTTAGCACTCTGCCACGGCCACGTCTCAAAGAATGCCCGTAGCTGGCTGCCGTGATTTGGGTCCGTAAATATCCTGTAGAGTAACTCTTTCGACGTTTCAAAGGCAGTATGTTCTTCTTGTCTTGCGACAAAGCTTACGACCACACTAACCGGAAACCCCACAAAGTTGATGAAGATGGCCCCCATATCAGGCCTCTGAAAGAAGGGGACCATGAGCAAGACTTTACGGCAATACAGCCAAGCCGTAGTGTCGTCGGCCATGATTTGGTACAGGAGGCTGCAAGTCACCCAGTAGATCATGCCCAAATGAGCCATGGCAAAGTCTTCTGGGGACAGAGAGGAATCCTGGGTTGCAGGGATCGATATTAACCCTTCGGCGAAGCTGACACTAGCATCGCCGAGAGAATTGGACCAGTTGCGTAGATCTTCGCGGCAAATTCGGCATCTCTCCTGCAGCTGCTTATGCAATGACTTCTGCTGCGTGGCACCAGCAGGTTCTCGCTCACGGTCTTCCAGGAGACCAGGAATCCCCAGAAGTATGTCCACCAACTCGTCCTTCGGAGTCTTTGGTACCGTGGACCATGGTATGGACTTCCACCCTGGGGTGTCAAAGGCCGATCTTTTACGGCTATGAATTTCAGGGTAAATCTAGAGACGAATCTTAGTGTGGGGTTGAGATTACCAGAATCTCTCGTACCAGATGTAGGCGACCGTCTGCAAATAGCTGGTGAGCAAGGCCTTCTTTGTAGCTCTCTGGACCTCTGGCAAGTATAATGGCTTTTTGCCCTGTCGAGTGACGAAGCCAGGTTATTCCGTGGAGGCAAGATTGACGGCCATTAGATACTTGAAGTAACTGGCGCGGGTCAGTCAACGTGGGAGGACAACAGCACGCGGATTAACAGTACCTCAAATGCTGCGAGAAGCGCAGATGTCATTAGCCTAGGTTCTTCTGTCGTCTGTTCTTGTTTGATATGCAGCAAAGACCGAGCCAGGATATGCAGCGCCTCGGAGTACATATGAAACGCCTCCATAACGACAGACAACTGATTCGTTTGCTGCCCAACCAACGCCAGTGCGTTGGCGAGAAGCCCAGCACGAACGCCCTTATCGTTTTTGGCCAAGTCTTGCACGACTTGTATCCACCCAGTAGTCGAATGCCTAGTGGCCTGCAGAGAGAACATCTGTCCATTATTGGGGAGGAGGAAGCGCCAGTAGAGAAACAAGTACCTCGACTCCGCTGCTGTGCGTTCTAGTGATAGGTCAAGTAAAGGCGTTGATACCGCAGTCTGGTCTGGGGCATGTGGGGGAGAATGCGATCTACACGACAGAGCGCCGTGTCCATGTTGGGTCCGATTGACGAATATTGGAGGCCTTTCATAGCCTCCACAGCTGAGTCCAGCCCGGGTGCATCGGCGACACCAGGGGCGAAGCTGATCACACTGGAAGTAAATCAGCAGACAGATACTTGACCGACAAATGTAACAACTCACCCCAAGCTTACGACTCTTGCAGGTATGGCAAGCTTTCGAACGACCCGGCACTCCGACCATGACTCGACCTTATGGTTGAAAAGCTGGTATGGTGATGGGACGGAGAGTTGTTATTGGGCTTGGCCCCTCAGTCAGATATCTCCTCGGCTACCCGTGTGCCGATCAGCTGTCGCATTGGTGGTCCTGTCCCGCACAATGCTTCCCAATTTGTCTTAGCTCATCGATTACTTTTGTTTGCCATTTACATCCAGGGTGTGACGAATGAATATAGCATATAGCGATGTTAACTATACTTACGATATCATGGAAAGGACTTTCGTTAATTGCATATTGTGAAATACTGATTTCGAAGTCTGATTCTCCTAAGCGTTTGTATTATTATATAATGTAGCTGCCTCTACACTTAGACGCTAAAGCCCATCTAGTAACGAGTATCTCTAGTATTATTAAAAGAGATTAGGATATAAATTAAGTAAGTCTTGAGGTTTATAGTATCTTAATAATATATCTTAAGCTAATATAATAAGAAGTTCTAATTAACCTAAGGGTTTATATAAATATATATATTTATATCTTTAATAAAGATTAGTTTTTACAAAAGTATTAAACTACTAGCTATTACTATATTAAGTTACTAAAATATATTATCTATTAATAACTATTAATATAGTTATATGCCTTAAGTTTACAAATAATAAAGGGAGGCTTTAAATATTGATTTTCTTTCTTAATCTGAGGATAGATAGGCAATTATCATTATTGCGGTTAGATCGTAGTACCTCATGTATTTATACCTCCTGTTTTCTTATCATATTCGATTCCAACTTTTCTATCCTCCTTAACCTCACCGCATGACAAAGGTTCCAGATGAATACATAGCCCATTACCCCAGCTACCAGCACTGCAACCGCCGCGATCGGCCCAACAATAGCCAACACAGTAAAGCACATTGACGCGCTCTGGAATACATCGCTATCTTGTAACATCGTCGTGCCTAGCCCGACTTGCATCGCAGCCAAGATGAGGGCAAAATAGACCGTTACCACTGTGATGGGTGCCACCATCTCCTTGAAGAAATGACGATAACTTGAGTATGGGTTCAGATATCCATTGACGAAAGCGTGTACACCACCAGTGCGAGAGCGGAACCGCCATATCCATTGGATCCGAGGGAGCCGAAGATTGCCGTATTTAAAACGTGGGTTGACATCAAGATCAGATGCTTCAAGATGGTCGGTGAAAGAAGAGACAAAAGCAGTCCAACGCTCCCAGGTGATGGATCCCGAAAGGATACCCTCTGCTTGTGCAACCTTCCAGTCGGACTTGTCTTGGATCAGCCATGTATACGACTGGACTATACCGGCAGCCGTCGCCCATAAACCATCGTCACCAGAGCACAGGTAGCGCTCCCAAAAGCCAAATGACAGTAAATAATCTGGACATGGCTTCACAAGCAACCGATAGTCATCCCAAAGGAGGTGAAGATTTGCCTGCTCAGCGCATACGATCTTCCGACCGTACACGAGATGTTGGTGTAGAGGACGTCCAGGCATGGGCTTCCCGACCATCCAAAGCTGGTTATGGATCTCATTCAACCTGGAAACGTCTAGCTCGACTTGTAAATATGTCTCGACGCCATATTCGAAGCTAAGTCGATGGAGCTTCCCTTTGTTTGCGTAAACAGCGGGCAGAACGAGTGCATCTTGCTTAGACTGTTTGATCGTACTCGTTCCGTCGGGTATGTGGAATAGTGATACTGATTCATCGAACGGGACTGGTCTAATAGTATTTAGGGTCTGTTGCCGAGAGATTTCGTGCATTGTCAAACGATAAAGAGAATTCTGGCTTGAGCTACTCTTATGTTGGTTCATTCACATTGACTGTACAAAAAGACAGGCGGAACAAGCACGCGACCGGTCGGTCATAAGAGCATCATGCAGCCGCCGAGGGCTGACGTCACAGTAGCCGTCGATGCGAAAGCTTGAGGGGGCCGAATCAGACTATTAGTGGAAGAAAAAGGGAAACCGTGCTAAATCTTGCTTGTGCATGCCTGCGAAAATGACAAAGCAAAATATTTCGTCTTGGTGGTCAGACGAAGGAAGATAACGTCACTGTGCAGTTCACAAGTCATTCCGACCGGCTGATTTGTCGTAATTATGCTAGAGCAGGGGGTTCAAAAGCATTTTTGCTACGAGGGACCTAGAAGCGGTCATATCGGGCGCTGATCTGCCAGCTGTGCCGCAATGGCAACTGTCAGCATGCTGAGACATCACTTACGAACACGAATATACAATGCACGACTACTACGTCAAGTGTAAAAGCAGGCGGGCGCACTGGTGCCATTTTATGTTCCCAACGCCCTCATAGAGTGAATCAACTCCGTATAATCGACATCGCTGTTGATCATGATGGTCATACATACTCTCGAGGCCAAGGCCCTCGCCAAAGACGAGGCGCACCGGAAGAAGCTTGACGAAGAGGTAGAGCGACGCAAGGCGCAGGAACAGGACAAAAGCAGGGGCGAAAACGTGTGGTTCTCCCGTCGGATCAAAGACGGCCATTTATATCACTGGGCACTATTTGTGTACGGCAAGAAATATGAGCTCAGACTCCCCTCGCGGCAGAAGTACAAGGACCTACCAAAAGGGCATCTTGTCGGGTCTTTAGTGCCCTCGATCGACTACGAGAGCAAGATTGCGCCGTGGTCGATGCAAGAGGAGATGATGCGCCTTCGGCAGGAGAGCCTTGACAGTGAGGGCAAGCCATATGCTCAGGACTACTATATCTGCCAAGTTGGCTGGACTAAGCTATCGGAGGAGAGAGTTGACGAGGAATGCGAGGCAACCCACAAGTCGTTTGGCATATACGTCCTCGGTTTCAACGACTGTCAGAGCTTTTTGCGACAATTTGCAAAGCGCATCATCAAGCAGCCTGAGGACTGCGCCCTCGACTTCCCATGGTTCGAGAAGAATACCCAAACGTCATATCATGAGTTACAGCTTATTCCTGCTGATGAGAATATCAAGGCTTTTCAGTTTTATATGCGGACAGCCTTGTATGGTTCTGTGGGCGCGACAGTCGGGGGCGTAGGAGCGACGAATGAGGACCAATATCAACCGCAAGAACCAATGACAAACGCAGCCGGCAGTAGAAACGGCAAAAATTCAGTTGACGGTGATGACGAATGTTGCGATTGTGATGGGTGTTGTTGCTAAAGCAATATGGCGACTTTCTATTTATACCAGCAACCCTTATATCAATATAATATTTAAAAACAAACTGAAATCTCTTTTGACAGCAATTAACATCGAAGTTTATGTCAGCACAACTTCCTCAACCTCTTTACCCTTCAGACTATGCAAATTATCAGACAAATCATGCATACTGCCATCCCCTGCCTGTGCTTCGTAATAAAGAAAACCCAAGCCTTCTCTTCTATAAACAGTTGGCTCCCCAGAGCTTTTTGAAACAATGAGCACGCAATAGCCAAACTGATTGGTGTTTAACTCAAAGTACTGAAGGTTCTGTCGCATGTCGCCATTTTCATTCTCGAAGTCGAGTATAGCAATGCCTACAGTATGTCCTCCAAGTATGACTGGTCTGTAAGATGTTCGACGGATCTTGGAGAAAGGTTCTGTAGCCATGAAACTTAACGAATGCTTTGACACAGATAAGTCTTGGCCAAGCTTTCCAATTTCGGGTAGCGTCTTTGCAATGCCCATGAAACTCAAAGGCACCGGCTCTTCGACCCACCTAGGGATCGCCTGATCTCTCTTGTCCGAAACACCACGAAGTTGCCCCCGAGAGGGGTCACTGAAAGCCAAATTTGATAGATCCTCACGCAGTTTACGCCCAAATTTGTTAGTTTTCGTACCTACTGCATACCTGCTGGGAACAACGTAGATGACAGCTCCATCTAATGATGCCCATGACCAGCTTGGCGCACGAGGTGATTCGGGCTTCTTAGTTTTGGTTCCGTCAGCTACCACCCAGCATAAATTCTCAGTGAAAGTAAATCCCCATAGGCCAGCAAGATAATCATCCGAAAGCCGACGCTGTATGATCGATGCAATGCCAGCCAGGGCTGGAAGTCTATCCGTTGGTCTGGTTAAAGCGCACTGAGAATACCATTCGACAATCTGGTGCCACTCTCCGATATTGTTAAAAGGTTCTGATAGCGTAACGATCTTAGGTCCAAGTCCGGGGGTGCCTTCAAGAAACTCATATCTCATCGTGTCGAGAGAAATGACCTGATTGAACTCGGGTTCAAAATAAATTTGTGATGGAAGAAAGTGAAGAGTTCTCCTCGAGAGCAAACGCTCTTGTAGAACCCATCCTCGCCAGTTGATTGCGCTCTCATGTACAATGGCCCGGGAGAACTGGCTTCGCAATGAGAGCCCAAAAGCCTGGTCGTGTTCTCCGCGGAGAACGACCATGCCTTTGCGAAAGGTCCTGTGCAAAAACCCTTTGTCCTCATTGTCTCCGATATGGCATGCGATAGTACACATGGAGTTCTGGTAGATATTCCCCATAAGCCTTGACTCACGCTGCCAATCAGCCTCATCATCTTGTACAATGCAGAGAGAGTCAATGCACAGGTATCGGACACCCATTTCTCGGCATATGACAATAGCTTCTCTGAAGGTGCGGGAAAGCTTTTGCCACGGAATACCTTTTCGATGGTCTCCCATATTATTTCTAGTTGTCGTGATATGGCCTGTTGAGCTCCAGCGATGGCTCAAAGTCATGTAAGTGCCCAAGGTTTCCCTGCTCGGTTCAAGCAGCCGAATTGGTTTCGACTTTAAATCATGCCATGTATCGTCTTCCTCTCCCACATCTATCACGCGCGAGGGCAGGGTATTTATTGCGGCACCACGGGTACGCACATCTTGCCAGAGAAGCATTCTGGCACAATAGAGCTCCGAAGATCCCCAGAAGAGGTCACGCCTTGGTGAACCAAGACTGGATATATTTGTTAAATACGGCGAGCGACATGGAGCACAGGCGTTCATTAGCTCGGAATCTAATCATATGTCAATCCTGGTTTTCTTCCATTTCCAACCAGAATAGGAACTTACCAACATCAGGATACACTTTCAACACACAATAAGCCCTCGGTGATATGTAAACATCGATGACGGTCACCGAGTCCTTCCGGCCTCTCAGAGCAACCCAACCTGGAATCCCTGACACAAAGCGATTGTTGAAAACCACGCTGCTGGATATCTCTCTATCAAGCCGATCGGGATCGTATTGATCCATTGAGGCAGCGGATGTAGCGAGGAATTCCCTCTGCAGCCCTTTGCGCACAAGGCTGCATAGAGCGCACTGAGTGGCGCGTGATGCGAGCTCCAGATACCCGTTGATATGCTTTTGAAACTCCGGTCCTAAAGGAAGCCGAATCTTCTTGCAGGTATTACAGAAACTTTGCACATCATTATCAGTGACCGACTCAGTCTGTGGGCTGTTAAATTAAAATACACAAAATGAAGATCACTGGAATACTAACTTCAATCTTGGTGACATATTGCGGTAACGTATTGTTGCTCTGGGTATGCATCCTTCAATGACGATTCGTATAGTCGAATTAGACGACCAGCGAGAATTGAGATTGAAGTATATATGATTAAGAAAGCAGCTTTAGATATCTCTTTATTTACCCTGGTGGGGGCCTCTGATCTCACCAAAATGAGACGGGGAATGACAAGATTGTGTTGCGAGGTGACCTAGCAATTACAATTACAATTACAATTACAATACATTTCAAGCTATTGAATTCCAGTCAAGCGGCGAGGCTCCCACGAGGCTGCATCAGAACCCCTGGCAACACCAGCAGCGCCGCCGTATCGGTGAATGACCCTGGCTCAGTTTCCGGCCAACACGGCACCCAAGGCGGGTCCAAGCCACTTCGGTGTGCGCACAGCATGCCCTGCTAGCCTGCAAGGCAATAAACAAACTAGAAACGAAAGAAAAACCAAAAAAAGTCCCTGTGCACATTATTACACAACGGATCTCCAGGATATGATCAAGTTAAAATTGCTACTTATCTTGGGGCTACAGAACGGTGTTATTCATTGTTGGACTACGGAGGTGGATTATAAGCCAGCTGAAGCACACATATGACATGTCAGTGGCATCCCTTATATCGTAGAATGTCCGTTGGACTGGGCTACCTTATGTTCTTGAAAGTGGAACAATTACATGATCATTGAACGCCAACGCTGGATGCCATTCCTCCTGCCCTTTGCTCACTGTCGCACCGCTCTTGAGACACCAGCTCACAGCATTCGCATAGGCAGTACCAACTCTGAATGCGAATTGAGTGTCTGCAACCTGGGCAGCCCACTCCTGCAAATTCTTCGCCTCTTGTTTACCGAAGGTGTCACCTTTGGCATACGGACAGACATCTTTCAGTGGTTGCCAGAATGCAATCTCTATCAACACCAGGCCGAATGAGTAAATATCATATTGTGTCATGTATCTCTTTGCCTCGCTACCGATGTAATCAGGATGCCGATAAATGCTTCGTTCAACCTGTGCTGACGTCTTGCCGGCATCGATGTTGGACTCTTCAGTATCCTGACGGGAGAACTCGAAACCAACGACGGAAGGACGAAGCAGATCAGTACGAGGGCCAAAATACACGATACTGTGACTGCTGATAGCCTTGTGTACCCAGCCACTACTGAATAGTTCTGAGTACGCTGAGGCAAGGGAGAAGGCGATTTTGGTCCGGACTTCGAGGGGAGCCAGATGGAAGGATTCACGGCCTAACCGCTCGTGAAGAGTCATGACTCGAAGGTTAAGGCTAGATGATATGAATGAAGGCACCTCATATACGATCCACCAGCATTTGTTGATTTCATCTTCTGCAAAGCCGATGGCTTTTAGGATGCAGTCGCTTCTGCCTGGCCGAAGCATGGCAACAAGGCGGCTCAGGCGCATTTGCAGCTTTGAGCGGTTGGCCATGGACCGCTCGTCATCCCATGACTTCTTCTCGAACATAACCAGTTCACCAGTCGCCTTCCTTGTGGAGACGAATCTGTCCCTTTCGAGCGCCCCCGATCGCATAGCAAAATCACTCATATTTAGCTGGGGGTTGCCGCGGAGGAAATTTGTCGTACTCGGAGCTGCAGCAACTGACTTCCTGTCCACCAGCCCGCGGAGTGATGATTCCATGGCGGGACTTCCCTCAAGGGCATTTCGTAGGAGGGAGACAGTGTTCTCATCATCGGCCTTACCGACTATTATGATGTTGACTCTTGTCCAGTCTTGTTTGTACTGAAGACTCTGGCGCTCAGGTAGAAGTTGGTTCAGTTTGTTGGTATACCTCTCCAGCTCAGCCACACAGTCGCGAAACTTGGACTTGTTTCCCAACGCCCATCGTAGTCGACCTGGCAAGTTGACCTTGAATGTCCCAGCCGGGAAGAAAGCCTTCTGTTCCTTCGAGATCAAAGACGGCGCCCCATCCCCCACCTGTTTCCCAGAAAGTGCCAGGCCTTGCTTGTGAAGTTCTTCATTCCATTTGTTCGCTAATTCCTTTTGCCGCTGGCCTACATCCTCCACAGACGTCGAAACGATGCCAAACTTGGCCTGTAACTTATTCAAGTCTTGGAAGAGAGCGCTTATGCAGTCAAGTGCATTTCGTATCTCTGGGAAAATTGGGTGTAGAGCTTCGATGAGTCTGCCTTGCTCCAACCCCGCACTTCGACCCCAGCACTGCAGACGGAACTGCTCGAGCTTGAGCTGCACAAATAGCTCTTCACACTCTTTGGGGAAGTGTATCGCTGTGAGGACTAGGTCGACTGCTCGTTTGGCGCCTTCGTATGTGATTTGCGTGAGGGCGATGATTGAACCTGGGTCAAGCATCGTGCTTGGCTGCGATATTGGTGACTGGGCTGATGGTGTGAGCTAACTACAGTGAGAATGGTTGGGTTGGTTAGTTGACTGCTGGTGTCGTCGGCCTTTAGATCCGGCCTATTTGAGGTTACACAATTGATGTCGAGTTAAACGATATAATTTTATTCGAGTGATAATCTGTATAGCCTGATTTCATGGTGTTACGTGGCATATGCAGCAAGAAAGCCTGGAACTGAATGGACTGGGCTGAGCTGAACTTGCGTGGCTTAGGGTAGCCAATCACAATCGTACCATCACCGTTATCATATTATGCAGGCGCAGCGTCCAAGACATATCGGAGCCAAGGCAGATTTCGTCCTCAACTTCGGTCTTTTCGCATTTTCAACCCTTCATCACATCAAACACTCGGCATGGAGACTATCGTAGACCCCTTCAGCCAGATCCTATGGCAGGCTCCTTCGACGCTGCCAGAGAGCAGCGTACAGCTTCAGCCACTAGAGGATGAAGTCAGAGAGCAGCTAAATCGGAATGAAAACAGGTTTCCAACCTTTTTAGCCCATGTCTCATCCCTAGAAAAGAAAGGTCGCAATACAGAAACTGTTTTCATCGACGAGTACATCCAAGGCTTCACTGAGCGATCATTCATCGACCGCGGGGCAACCTTCTCAGTAGAACGCGCCATCGCAATCCCAAACCCTCAAACAATCAACTCCGCACCCGCAGTCATCCGCCAAAAGCGAGTCGTGGCTTTAAAAACAGTTCGAATCCAGTCTCAGTCTGATGATCTACCGAAAGCAGGCTGGGATCACGTCTTGCTCGAAATTCGCGCTCTTCTTCACGAAACCCTTCGCTATCACCCTAACATCGTTCGCCTCGTCGGCTTGTGCTGGGGACCCAACGGAGCATCCGGAAGCGTTTATCCTCAACTCGTTATTGAGCATGCAGAACACGGAACCCTAGAGGATCTACAGAAGAACTCGAAATCGCCACTTTCGTTTGCCGTTAAGCAAAAGCTGCTGTATGATGCGGGGAAAGGACTCTCAATTATTCACGCATGCAGCATTATTCACGGCGACATCAAGCGCCAGAACGTGCTGATCTTCGCCGATAAATCCAGCCAAGGGACTTATGTAGCTAAACTGGCTGATTTTGGAGGCGCTGTCTATGGTTCCGAGAAGTATGACTCTTATCGCTTCATCTGCAAGACACCGAGATACGCGGCACCGGAAACCGACGGCATAGTTACTGCTGAGGCCGCAAAGCTATGCGACGTTTATTCTTTTGGGTTACTTGCCTGTGAAACCTTTGCAGATGGTGATTTGGCCAATCTTCATTATGAGTTTAGTCCTCGGCGAGAGGGGCCGGGGTCATCGGTGACCTTGGCTCAATTGAAGCGGTCGGGACGACTTTTACACAGAGCGACGTCTATGATTCAGGATTACTTTGATATGCGTGAGATTAACCAAGATTGTACGGAAATGGTTCTGTATGTTCTCGAACAAACGATACAGAAGAACCTGACAGATAGGTCCTTGGCAAGAGCACAGGCTGCTTTGAGAGGTGTCCCGTATGTGAAACTACCCACATCGATCAAAGTGCAACCCGGCTGATCTTTTGCTGCCCCAGTCTTTCGGAGATTGACGACTACTTGGGTAATGTCGACCAAATGAATCGCAAGTGGAAGGAAGTTGAAGACAACGAACCTCCAGTGAGTGGCCTTCTCCCCTCTGACAGTTTCTCTTCTCAGCGTCACAACATAACATAAGGCGGCGAATGTTCCATATTTCGGACTAATATCTTGTCAGGGAAAGCACGGAATTAGTGCAGATGGTGCTGGACTGTTCTTGGGCACCGTGGGAGCTACTTATGACCCTCAAAATAACACGTAAGAGATACAAACCCCAGTGTACCTACCTCTACTGAGACTTGTCATAGCCCCGGCTTTCGGCCCATAGTCAAGGCCCCAGTGAACCCGGGGTTCGTTTTTGAGCCTGAAAAGCTAAAGAATATCCTATCATGGCAACAGCAAGAGCATATACTCCAAGCTCTTCAAGCCATTTCGGACTCTGGTGACCAAAGTCGCGATGTGGAGCTCCATAAGCTTTTTGCAGCCTGGTTTCTCTTCAGGTGCCACGTCGCCGAGTTTGGCACCTCCCTCGACCCCGAAAAGGCATGCACAGCGCTTCGAAGAGCCGCAAGCGATGCTGTAACCGGATCCGATGATTCAAGCGGGTTCGAGTATCTCGCCGCGTCATGTGTATGGCGCGTGAGCCAAGCCCTGGGACAAACACCACCCGAGCTGATAGCCGTCTTTCCGTCTAGCCTGCAGTGGGCTACTCTTCGTGGAGGATGGCAGGCTGGTCAAGATCTAGAAGACGCATTGCCACTGTTGAGTGACGGGCAGAGACAGAATGCAACTGAGACTTACCAGAATGCTCGGAGACTTGCGAATTACTTCAGCGGTGTTCCAGGCTCACTTGCGTTCTTGCCGCGACATCTGAGAAGAGAATTCTCGGTCGATAATGTGGAGATTCTTCAGCTGGAACTCAAGGAGGAGCTTGGTGAAGCGTATGAGCAGTCACTGAAGAGCTCACTCGCAGGGGACGAAAACACTCAGCAAGTAACTCACTTCGACAGGATCTTTGTCAACAGCCGTGGACACGGAATTCTGCACATGGCAGCAGCCCGCGGACAAGCCAGGACAATCGAATATCTCATCAACAAATTCGAGCTAAACATCGATCTTCCTAACCAGGACTGCGAAGAAACGCCATTAGTCTGCGCTTGTCGGAACGCTCACCTTGAGGCTTCTTTAGCGCTCCTTCACCACGGCGCGAATCCAAAAGGGCATCCTCTGGGACAAGACACTCCTCTCCACTGGCTCTGGAGGTTCGAAGAAGAAGAGATGATGCCAATGGCTCGAGGTCTACTGGATGCCGGAGCCCTGATCGATGCTGCGTCGGGTGGTATGAGAGCTGAGGTCCTCAAAGCGCACGCTGACTGGGAGGGAACTATGTCTATCCAGACGACACCTCTCGGGAGATGTGTTCTCTTCCAGAACATCCATGCCGCTCAAGTCCTCATCGCACTTGGAGCTGACCCGATGATTCAAGTTGACGCCAAGTCACCTATACAGCTTGCCGCCATGCTAGCATTACCGAATTTCCTTCGACTCTTCTTATATCAAGATCATGATGAGTCCAAGATTTCAGGATTGTTCAATGGTTTTGATGATCTAGCTCTTTTGAAGGCGACTCAGGAGCAGAAGGCTGGTAATCGAGATACATTTTCGTTGCTCAGCCGACTCATCAGAAACGGGCCGAGATATCGCTCAGACGCCGAGGAAACGCTTTCCATTTTCAAAGAGCAGAGAGAACTACTAGGCATATCTTCTGCCAGTGGACCGTCAGGAGAAGCTTTGTGCATGCAGATACGACTAGGGAATCGTGATATTGTTGAGGCGTTACTAAAAATGGGTCATAATCCTTCTGGCTCGCCTGATCATCGACCCATGCACGAAGCAATCATACTCAACGATGAGAAAGTATTTCGACTATTAAGAGATTACGGCTGCGAGAACGAAAGTTATCCCGAGCGGCCACGGACTCTACTTCATGACCTGGCGGCGAGACCGGCCTCATCACCCCCTGGGATTGTCATAGCGGACGAGCTCATAGCGTCAGGGGTTTCTGTTACGGATCATCCAGCAGGGACTAGACCGCCTGTTGTTGAAGCTATCTTACATGGATACATTGACCTAGCGAATCTCCTCATTCAGCATGGAGCGCGGATCAGCAGTCCATATCAACTAGGGCCCGACCTTCCAAGGATTTCCATCTTCAAAGAGCTCATGGAGAAAAGAACAGAGACATCGCTGTCCATCTTGCGGTCTCTGCTGACGCCAAACGATACAACATCGGATCCAGGGTCTGTCCTACAGCACAATGAACAGTTTGACTTTATCGTAGATCACATCGGCGACCCCGCCGAACAACAAAGTGCATGGACTATCCTTGCTGCTTCGCCACCAGCACGCAAGAACGTAGTCGAAGCAGAGATCTACATGGCGCAAGTTCAATGTATGCTTGCGGAGAATTCACCCTTCGCTACCAAAGAGTGCATAAACTTTGATCATCCAAAGTCTGGCACCGCCTTGTGCCGAGCCGCTCTGTTCCAAAACCATTTCCTTGTCGGAAAGCTGCTACGCAGCGGTGCAGATCCCAATATCAGGTTCCGTCAAGACTTCGGACCTGCACAGCGATACTTTGGCGATGGCTCACCAATCAATCTCGCGCTGGGTTGCTATGAGGTTGCTATCGAAGGCTGGAGTGAGACTGTGCCAGATTCTATGCTGGAGGACATGAGAAGTGTGATAAATGAGTTGGAGTCTATTCCGGACTATCCGGAAGAAGCGCTTACTCGCGGAGAGGCACTGAAGAAGCGGCATGAGGATATACTAAAGCTGCGAGATGATGGATGGGGTATGCAGGCGCAGATGGCTAACATGAGCCTTGAGCAAAGGCCGGTTGACCTATCTAACATGAGCGCGGTGCAGGCGCCGGAACTGGAGGAGAGCCAGCGCGAGATGTTCCAGGCTACAGAGACAATCATTCGCTGGATGTTTGACTCGAGGCGCTACGGAACAATTAACAGAGCAGAAATGGCACGGATAGCAGAAGGCGAGAATGCATAGTCTACCGCAAAGATAATCCCCAGTCTAGATCAATATCCACGCGCTGTTATTACCCTATTCCTGATAAGAACCTTCGCGTGACCTACAGTAGCACTCACCCACCATCCCAACAAAAGATCCAGCTTCCTATCTCGACCATAATCTCAGAGTAATTCGGTACTTCAAGATGCGGGGGTGTCTCTCGTTCCTTGATCCTCGCACTGATGGTTGCCACGTGAAGTGCCTTATGCCGGGCTATCTCCTCAAAACAGAACATGCACTGCAACCCACACGCGATCGGCTAAATGGCTGATATCTCGAATCGGTAGGATTTCCGTATGCGAGATATCGTCAGAGGGGCAGAGATGCATATTCTTGGCTCGCTTGAGAAATTGCCTCGGTTCTGGTATATATAACTACTTGTAAGTAATTGAAAGGAGATGGATTCTTGGTTTTGTGAATGTGACAGCTGAAAAGCATGCGCTGAATTGAGGCAGACCGCTTTGGAAGCCACTTAGCGCATCACCTTAGGCCACCGTCGAATGATGAGTAAATACTATAAATACCAAGAGCCGTCGCACACTTATTGGGAGAGAATTTGAGTGTTAAAATATTCGTTGACCCAATTTTACCGTGGTCATGATGTTCACCGCAACTTATCGTAATCTCTCATATGTGCTGCTGTTATACCTGAGCTTCACCACCTTCCTATTCCAGACAGCATCATGCCTCGCCGTCCCTTCGTCTGAAGATGCTTCCAGCAATAATGCCAAGCGAGCTGATGAATCTGGCGATGTCTACTTGCTCGGTGTCGGCAAGGCTGACGTGACTGGTCCTGTCGTCGAGCTCAATCTCATGGGATATGCCGACCTAGGGCAGATAGGAACAGGTCTGCGCCAGCGCCTTTACTCTCGCGCTTTCATCGTGGGTAATCCAGATGAGCCTGGAGAAATATTTGTCTACTTGGTTCTGGATACCCAGTCTGGCGACACTGCCGTTCGTAGGGGTATTCTGGAAGGGATCGCGGCTCTTGGATCTGAATATTCGGTCTACACTTCTGACAATGTCGCCGTCACTGGAACGCATTCACATGCTGGGCCAGCAGGTTGGAATAACTACCTCATGCCTCAGATCTCGGCTCTCGGATTCAATCAGCAGGCATACCAAGCTATAGTCGACGGTGCTGTTCTGTCCGTTAAGCGAGCGCACGAAAACCTAGCCAAGGGCCGTCTCAGCGTAGGCAAGATTCGCATTGAAGACGTCAACATCAATCGAAGTCTTTATGCGTACCAGGCCAATCCAAAGTCTGAGCGGGACAAGTACCAGGATGAGGTCGACAAGGAATTGACTATGCTCAAGTTCACTCGCAACTCGGACAACAAAGTCACTGGTGTGCTGACATGGTTCTCGGTTCATGGCACAAGTCTTTACATGAACAATACCCTTGTCGCTGGTGATAACAAGGGTGTGAGTGCCTATCTACTCGAGCAGGCTGTGCGTGGCACCAATGGAGCGACAGATGATTTCGTGGCTGGCTTTTCACAAGCTGCCGTCGCTGACACTACACCAAATGTCGAAGGAGCTTGGTGTGAAGATGGTTCAGGACAGCAGTGTGACTTTAAGGACGCGACTTGCGGAGGCAAGATCGAGACCTGTCACGGCAGAGGACCTTTCTGGGGCTTGAATGACGGAGGCACCAAATCATGCTGGGAAATCGGTCGTCGCGTCTTCAAGCAGGCCGACAAGCTGTACGGCCAGATGCAAAGCGGAGATGGCGTTCCGGTCACCGGAAAGAATGTTCTCGGATATCACTCTTTCCATGACTTTTCCGATTTCTCCTTTCAGCTACCCAACGGCACATCAGCAAAGACATGTGCAGCAGCCTTCGGGTACTCCTTTGCCGCTGGAACTACCGACGGTCCTGGGTACTTCGACTTTAAGCAGGGTGACTCCGGCGAACCCGATGCTAGTCCCTTCTGGGCTCTTGTATCAAAGTTCTTGCGCAATCCTACCAAGGAGCAAGTCGCATGTCAGTCACCCAAGCCAATTCTCATTGATGCAGGTGAGATTACACTGCCTTATGCTTGGGTCCCCAACATTGTGGATATCCAGATGCTGCGTGTCGGTAATTTCTTCATCATTGTTTCAGCGCCTGAGCTTACGACTATGTCTTCGCGACGTTGGCGCAAGAGTATCAGTGATGAGATCAAGGATAGGGGTGGTGTTGAAGGTGATCCTATTGTTGTCGCTGGTGGACCGGGCAATACCTATGCGCATTACTGTACTACACCTGAGGAGTATGATGTGCAGAGATATGAAGGTGGTTCGACTGTCCACGGCAGGCATAGCCTCGATGCCTACATTAACCTGACTACGAGCTATCTCGGATACCTCCTCCAAGAAAAGGGCGCCTCGAAGCCACCCACCGGTCCTTCTGCGCCTGATAACCGAAAGAACTCCATCTCTCTCACGACAGGCGTCGTTTACGATAACCCCAAGATCGGCACCAAATTTGGTGACGTTATCAAGGATGTGAGTAAGTCAAAGTTTGCAGTTGGCGATAACATCACCGCTACATTTGTCGGAGCCAACCCACGAAATAATCTTCACCTTGAGGACACTTATGCGGCAGTTGAGAAGAAGGACGGCTCAAAGTGGGTTCAAGTTCGGACTGATGAGGATTGGGACCTTGTCTTTGAGTGGAAGAGACTTGATGGGCTGCTTGGGTCAAGTGAGGTTGCTATCACTTGGGAGGCGGGATGGCAGGATGCGAAGGATATTGGTTCTGGGACGTACAGATTGAGCTATTATGGAGATAGCAAGGCTCCAATTACGGGAAAGATTAATGCGTTTACGGGTAGCAGTAGTGAGTTTACTATTTCTTAGTTGTCTTAAGCTACATAAACCTACTTCACTCTTTATTGAGCAGATCCATATCCTGAGTATCCATTTTGTTTGCCACGTTCTGTGTATGTATCGAACCAGGGATCGATAGTTTGGAAAACTGTGCATTGTACTTTATTACAATCCTTGTCTAAGTTGCCCCATGAACTCTAGCTCTACACGGTGTCTAGATCTCCCAGCATCAAATTCCAGCTTGACTTTTTCGTTAGATCAGATAATCTATCGCACCTGTGATCGATGCCGCAAACGGAAAATTGCGTGAAAGCCAAGATGAGGGGCTACATGTTGCAGCTCATATCAGGCCACACTGACCCATGTTGTAGCCACGTAACGCATCTGCATGTTGGGAACTGTCAGTCAAAGAGAACCAGTGATATTAAACCTTATAAATTCGCTTAACGCACAATTCTCATGCTACCCACGCAGCTATCAACCATTTCAACCGGCAGACTCCTCCCTCTTCAATTCTCCCCAGTTGAGCGATTTTCAAATCATCAACTTCAGCATGTCGACTGTAGACGCTGATCCCATTCTTCAACCAGACGAGCAGGTTATGCATTCCGTGAGCTCATAGAATTCCAATGCTGAATATTGCTAGATCTTTGATTATGCCGAATCGTCAATTGGGACTGTGCGCCTTTACCTCTCGATCATCTATATCGAGAGATCCGGCTGACAAATGACAGGATGCCGCTTCATCAACAACGAGCATCTCAAGTTCTATTTTGAACTATCGACATGAGAATGGCAGAACATACCATCGCTACAAAGACGGGAGTAAGAAGCATCGCCATCCTCAATTTCTGATCTCTGACAATCTCGCCAGAATACCATCTTCCGAATGACCAGGTTGAGAATGAGCGTCTAGGTATGGTACCACTACTGTTTTAAGCATGTCACTAATAGGTCAGACCTCCAGCATCACCTTTTCCTCCTAACATTTGGAGATAAATTAGGCCTTGCTCCGCCCAGTGATCCCGGTGCAAAGGTTGGACGCGTTCTCGACGTGGGAACGGGAACCGGGATATGGGCCATTGACTACGCTGATGAGCATTCAGAAGCTGAGGTTTGTCTCATACTGGCTGAACTTTCTGGACCGCTACTAACTGCACAGGTCATCGGGGTTGACCTCTCGCCAATTCAGCCCGCTTTGTGAGTAACCACAGGATCCTGCTTTTCCCGCTAACAGCTCCAGTGTCCCGCCCAACGTCCGTTTCATTATCGATGATATTGATGAAGACTGGGAATATGGACAGCCATTTGACTATATCCATAGCAGAATGATGGTCTTCAGCATTAAGAATTGGGAGGACTACATCCGGAAGATCTTCAAGCACGTTTCCAGTCCCCATCCTCATCCATAACACTAACTTGGGTAGCAATCTTCAACCTGGCGGCTACGCCGAGTTCCAGGAAATTGGTGGTATAATCGTCTCCGATGATGGGACTCTCACTCGGGACCATGCCCTCTCTAAGTGGTGTAACCTCCTCGGGGAAGCTTTTACTAAGCTCGGGTGTACATCCATCGTGTTTGACAAGATCAAAGCTATTATGCAAGAGGTCGGATTTGACGATGTCGTCGATAAAAGATTCAAGTGGCCTACCAATCCGTGGCCTCGAGATAAGAAGTATAAAGAGTTGGGGACGTGGAATTATCATAATTCTTCGAATGCTTTAGAATCGCTAACTTTGGCGTCATTCACGAGAGCTCATGGATGGTCACGCGATGAGGTCATCAGGTTCCTTGTTGACGTCCGGAAAGATTTGCATAATCCTAGTGTTCATGCTTATAATCCCATGTAAGTGTGACTGATTTAGATAGGAGCTGGGGACTAACGATTGGCAGATGTTCTATTTATGGAAAGAAACCGAGTATTTGAGACTTGTATGGGTGGAGTTAGAACTCAAGTTTACCTTTCAAATGCACACCTAAGTACTAGCACTTTGCGGAGTTTGAGGACTTCGTATGAGTCCTAATCAATAATTATGGATTGAAAACGGGACTAATACATGCAAACAACTCAGCCGTGATTATTGGAACATATGTTAATCTTGGTCCATTTTCTGCTTGCCAGAAGTAAAAAGGGCGAATTCTCTTGGGTATTACTGTTCTATGTTTGTCTCATATAATAATAAGCTATGACTCGCTTATCGTATGGCTAGGAAGGTGGTTTTATACTATACCAGATTTATGTCCGTATGTTTTCAAGTCGAACAGCTTGCTCGGGTTCAAGTCTAGAATATAGACAAGAGCTTCCAGTCCTGACTGATACCCTTGGCTAAGATAAACAGAAGAGCTGAAACTGCATACGCTGAGCCACAGAACAGAACCAACGCCGTGTAGTGGTTGCCGTCACCTGTGCCTAAGATGAGCCCAGAGAGGGAACTCCAGCCAATGTGGCAAAGCTCACCACGCCATAGGCCGTGCCGTACCTTGTGGCATATTCCTCCGTTTTGCAGAGCTGAGCGACACATACCGGTGTCAGACTGAAAGCAGTGCCGCTGGAAAAGCCATAGGCTACAGCGAAGGAAATGACAACAGTAGCATTAGAATTCGCTTGGAGCCACAGACAAAATATTGATAAGGTAGAGAGCGTTGCGCAAATGATCATAACGTTGAATCGACCGAGCCTGTCAGCAATAATTCCAGGTAGGCAACGTCCCAAGGTAGATGCGAGTTTATAATCGCCAGTATGTTGGGAGATAGGTCATGAAGTTCATGGAAAGAAGCGTATGTGGTGATATATGCTGGAGGCACCAGGATAGCCCAGTCCAAAATGAATATTGCCATCATAGTCAGTATGAATCTGGTGTCTTTGAAACCCTTCCAGTCGAGAACAAGACGTGAGGTCGGATTTGCTGGGAGTCGTGTCTTGAGCAA
The DNA here is from genome assembly GCA_013781345.1 of Fusarium coicis. NCBI lineage: Eukaryota > Fungi > Ascomycota > Sordariomycetes > Hypocreales > Nectriaceae > Fusarium > Fusarium coicis. The sequence continues at coordinate 82,180 of JAAOAJ010000064.1, read as the reverse complement.
GGGCAGACTGGCTAGGAAACAGAACAAAGTAATGAGCGCGAAGCATCGCATTGTCCAGGGAAATCCGATTCGATGTGCGAGATGCGAAAAGACAAGGGGATAGCATAAACCTCCGATGCCACCGGCAGTTGTTGCTAGACCAGTAGCCAAACCACGATTTTGCATGAACCAATGGCCAAGGGTGGCGATGCTGGTGGTCCACATGATCGAAGAAGACAGACCTCCCAGGCACCCAAAGGCAAGCATAAACTGGTAGTATTCTTCTCATGATGTGAGGTTAGCGTGGGCCTCTGCTTATCCCGTTCAAGTGCCTTGAACACTATATCCATTTCTCGATCTTCCTCCACGTAATTTCCGAGGTCCGTAATCGCCAAGGGCATTATGAGATAGAATTGGGGAGGCTCTGTTTCTTGGACGATAGCAGCCAGGTGTGTAAGGATATTGTCATGCTTTGAATTGCTGCGAAGAATCTTTTCAATATTCTGTAGCTCTTTCCGAAAACTTTGCGCGGGTTTGACCGCATGATGAAAAGACTTCCGAGCAACCGGCATGGGATTCGAATAGAACTCGGAAAACTCTTCGTTGCTGGCAAGATGGCCAGGAGGAATGTACACTTTACGCACAACACCGAACCCCCCGGCACCAAGTGGCTTGCTTTTCTGCTCAATCCAGGGCAGAGTTTGAGTGCCGTCTGCCGTGATTGTGGCTATGCCAGGACGCCCAACCACCATCACACAAAAATGGTGCTGCTCTCCATGGAACTTTTGCGCGTCATTGTAATTATGTATATCCGCGTTGTTTCCCAAGAAAAGGTTTTCAAGATCTTCCAGCTTTTTTGGCAGGTAGTGTGGCAGCTCAGTTCGTGAGGATTGTTCTTTTGCATCTGGCCCCATCGCCATCCTTTCCACAAAGGCCTTTGCCGCGAAGAGTGAGCATTTTGCGAAGAGTAGAACTGCTAGAAATTCATAGAGCATCCTAGCCTCGATCGCTTTAACAAAAGCTTCTGCATTCCCTGGCACTGGAACGGCCTCCGCTTTAGGACTCTCGTAAAGCTTCACTAATTTATTGCTTGATAATATTTCCTTGATCGTTTCGATTGGCGCGAATGACGTCTTTGGGTGTCCCTGGTTCTCGAATCGGCCGTAAAATTCATTTCTGATCGTATTGCACAACTCATCGTATAGTAATGCCATAATTCGAAGGGTAAGGCAGGTCAAATTGTCAGCCGCAATGTTGTGTGGACATACTGCGTAATAGTGGAGATATCTGACTAGGAGACATCCTTGGGCCAGCACCGATTACCCCCTTATCTACCAACCTCTACTGATGAGACCACCATGCGGCTGAAGACAAGGGTCCGTCACATGCACATCGCGGCTACTGTATCTAATTTGGGGTATGGAGCACGAGAGTATAAGCATTCTTGATGTTACTCTATTAAGACTCTATTCCGCAGAACTACAAAACCTCAAGATCAAAGCTCCTTAAGCGTGACGCCCGATAAGGAATCAAAGTCAATCACTTAGCCGAGATCCGGGGCTTGTGCTCCGCATTTCTTTTGTGCTGATGGTGCCATGCGGCTGAAAAGACTGCTAAGAACAAAGTCCCTTGCGTTACACGGTGCTCAAAGTTCAGGCTTAGGTTTGCCTCCCCTCCACCATCTGCCACCATTTTCGGCAATCCACAGAGCCAGCCAGCGCTAAAAATGGGCAACGGGCAACGGGCACCAGGGGTTGGTCGTTTGGGAATATCCGTACCGGTCCAAGCTTTACGTGACGAAAAAGAAGAACCTGCAGAAATTAGGGCATCTCAATTTCGGGTCTAGAACTATCAACCGTGAGGTGATAGTCGAGCTTACGTTAAACTTGCAGTGTTGTGTGGTCATTGATGGGAGTGGTGGTCATGTATGTAGCCGTCAGTAGGGTTGCGTGAATAGCTTGAAGACGACGGACATAACACTACCCTGGTCACCTCACTACACCCGCCAGGCAGCCATGCCATGAGAATAATTCAGGCGCAGGCTACAGCCCAGACGGAATACTATATACACCTTGGGGGAGTACATGAACCTGGCTTACACCAAAATCCACCGATCTACCACCAAATCCAGTCTAGTGTTGGAAAATCCCCCCCAGATACAGTACAGGAAATTTACTTGTCACTATTTACAGATGCACCGGTCTAGACCGGTGTCAATAGCGCGCGCCTCTTGAGTTCTGGGCTTGAATGCCCCCGCCAACAGCAAGCGCTTTAGTGGCGTGACCAGCATAATGGGCTTTCACTGCACAGCTGTGGCAATCTCGTCACCTGTTCATCCAGGCTAGGCAGACCATGTCGACTTATGTACGGGATACCGCTTGGCCAATTAATGCTCCTGATGAAACTCAAGTTGGTGACACGCCCCACTCAATTGGTGCCTGAAGAAACGGTAACCCTTTCACGGCAGACCAATTCGTAAGCAAAGCCAGGCGCCCAACCCCTCCAAGAGGTGCGGGCGCAGTTAGATCGCGACTTACGGCGTTGGGGTAGGGGCGGCAAGAATGAAGTTCTTCCTCGGTGGTTATCTTTGACAAGCGTCGTCCGGGCAGGTCAAGAGACGTCAGCTTATCAAGATACATAGTAGCATCGATCGTATAGATAGAAGCGACCTTTAAGGCGGGCGCGGCATCTAAAGGCTCGCGAGGCTTCAGTTGCATTCTATTCTAGCCAAGAGCAAGCTGACACTCGACAAGTAAACAAACAAATGACCAATTAAACGTGAGTCTAACACGAGTCTCACACGAGACCGCGAACGCGGGTCACTGAATTGGTTGGTGCTGAGCGCTCTGCCTTGGATGGGCGCCGACCATAAAGAAGCGCTCTGTATTTGCAGCAGAAGCAGCTCTATCACCTGACTGACAATTCCCCTCTTGTCGCTTCGTTACAGTCGGTACGTGCGACTTGAACATGCAGCATTATAGCAGTGCATCAATTGATCAACGTTTACCACGAAGGCCTATCGCCAGTTCGTTGTTCAAGGGAGGTCGGCTGACCTGAAGCCTCCTGCTTGTGTATGGCTATTCTATACCTGAGCATCAAAACGTCGAACGCTGTGCCAGTCGTCCTTGTACGTCAATCACCGTTGAGCTGGATAACATGTCCCTGACGCCCGACCGTGTTTAATATCGTGGGTGGAATCGCCCGACTTCATCGGAGGTACCGGCGTACCTGACGGCACTGTACCCGGCCACCAGATCGCGTAGAGTGGCTCAACACTGTTGGCAGTGATTACATTCATATGATTGCAGTGTACAGTAACCGCTGAATATAGAGGGTTCGTTCGCTCGGCGCATCAATAGATTATCGGCTCGTAATCGCCGCCCATCGCCGCTATGGTTGGGTTCGTTTTTATTCTATACCCAGCGGCATCGGTTTCGTCATTGACAGCCTTGGCTTCGCTAGGACAAATGATCCCAAGTAGGTGAACAGGTATACCACTTACCAGGGACCCCCAATGTCTTCTTTATGGGTCATAATTGTAACTGAGAAGGGGAGAACAGTGTCGTGGATGCTGGCGGTGGGGATGCCAGGGAGTGCAGTAATCATGGTGAGATCTTTAGGGGCTTGGTCTTGAGTTCCGCAGGGCTTAAGGTTCTTCAGATCGAGAGACTGCAGCATCGATACAGTCCGAGTGGCTCGCGTTGCTCAAACAATAAAGACATAATCGGCGCCTCTTCATAGAAAACGTAAAGTAGATGGATGTACTACTGAGGATGTTGACTAACATGGCGTTTTGGTGGGCAAAAGATCCTAGATAAATCTAACTAATTAACCCTCCCGCTTTGACTGATATAATCATATATTAGAGAATTCATTACCCGAGTGTTTTGCAACCTGTTCTTTCCGAATTTTTACCTAAGTCCTTAAAGAAATACTCTATCAAAGGAAGTAAATGCTTACAGCTACTGCCAAGGAACATCTGCCAGGACGCACTTTATCTGGATTTTCAGATAGTAAAGATATCTATTATTAATCACCCTAAGACTACCCTTAGCTAAGTTAACTTTATTACTGTTATCTTTACTCTATAAGTATTCCCAACTTTAGCTCTGTAAGGAATTACGCCCGACTTGACTGTGGATTTCCAGCCCAGAATATAGCGAACCGATACACCTTCAGCCCTAACGAATTGTTTTTTGCGAGGCCCATCTACACTGTTAGCTATCATGACTTTGTATTTGTCGAACCACCCGTGTCGGACTCGTGTGTCATGTCTTCCGATTATTCGTGATAGCTTTTGCCAGCTCTTGGGGTGGGGATGCCGCGGCTTGCAGGTAGATCTCCTCGACTAACCCACTTTGATCCCCAGACTAAGACTAGCAGCCATCGTGTGTTGATCACATGGTTAAGCCAGTGAGAGCATCCTCAAAACTCTGTTGACAAGTTCTCTCTGCTCATTTGAGCTCTCAAAAATTGGCTTTCCGGTCAGAGCTCAGCTTGAATTTTGTTTCTGTCATATATTAAATTATACGCGATAGCTAGTGCGATGTAGTGGACTAGCCCCGTCCCTAGTGCAGGGAGGGAGATACTTCAGATACGTTTTTCCTTTTCATATTTCGAGAAAGATTCGATTTTCTTTCCAGTCAACAATTCAATACCGATGAATAGATAGGCTACAGACTTAGCTCTACACTGTGCCTTCTGGTAAAGGACTGTATATCTAGGCTCAGTTCAGGTGCGTGAGCCTATAAACTAGGAAAGAGATACCAGTAAAAGTTGCCTGTAATACAAATGACTAAAGTAAGCTACGGTTAGTAATCGGGTGCTCCTTAATAATTCTCCCGGATATGATAACACGTATTTATAGCATTGGAATTAGACTTTAGCGAACGGACAAGGCGGGTGACCATAGACCTCGGCACTTGTGTAAGTCTATGAATGACCAAATATATAATAATTATGGGTCAGCCATACAGTGTTGACCGTCGCTCAAATTGAAATCCTTTTTACTTGATCTATCCCATCCCCTTCTGAACTCCTCTTTACAAAACCTTCAAGATACACAAAATGCCTTGTATCATTAGTCGTGTCTCCGGCGCACAATGGAAGAAGGACGGCCCGCAGTCGCCAACCCAGAAGTTCTTCAAGCAATATGTCAATGCTGTTGATCCAGGGGCTACGACAGGAGCTCCGGGCTCAAGTTCTACTCCAAAGATGTGATCTTCCACAACCAGAACAACGCCGTCTACCACGGAAGAGATGAAATGTGGGCGTGGATGAAGGAGCTCTTCGACGTGTTTGAGCGCATCCAGCACGACTGGATTCATCTTGTGGAAATTGAGCGTGATGATGGGACCAGCCAGATATACACTCAGAATATGCGGAAGCTGTGGCTCCGCAGGAACAAGGAACTCGAGCCTACTGTTAGTATCCCTCTTACGATGATTGCTATCATCGGGAAGAGTGGAAGCGACGAGATCCCGGAGGGGCTACATTTTAAGGAGGTCTGGCTCTACTGGGATACGGCCCTTCTTCTGCCCCATCTCCCTAAGGATGCTGTTGTTTTTAAGACCACGAATGTCTTGCACGGGGATAAGGACCTGGCTCAAGAGTAAGAGTTCTATGGTAGTCATATAACTTAGTACAATGTCTCTGCTTCTCTGATAGGTTTCCTTGTCAACGTCGCCATGTGGCGTTCATGTAATAGATTTACTTGACGTGCGATAATATTCCTTTCTAGCCCTTGCATGCCTGGAAGATATTATCAATGACTTGAAGATACCCGTGGAAGCTCATGCATTGATGCCAGAAGAATGACGGTGATATTTGCGTGCTTCTTGTATCTTGTTCCTTCTAGTTGCGTCATGACGTGTTATGGCAGCGACTGACAATATCACCGCTAAACACCAGTTTGATCCCGCGATGTCTTCTGCAAACTTTACAATGTCCTCTAAGAGGTGGTACGAATAAGCGAGCAAGAGCAATAAGTGGTTTAAACAGGTTAGCTACGAATTAAGAAGCGTCGAAAGTTGCGAACTCACCATGTCCTCCTCCATCATATATAATCAGTTTCGTTCCAGCCACCGCCTTCTGAACAAGTTCTGCGCTCACTCCAGAGGGCACAGCCACGTCGTTCCCGCCATGGATAAGGAGAAAAGGTCTGTGGAATATTTGCCCAAACCTTTTGATCTTCTCGGACAGGTCTTCGCCAGTATAAATTTGCAGGCAGCGTTCGACGGCGAAGGGATCAGCCTCGAAAAACATGGTTTCGAAAAACGAAACCTGCTTCTCGGTGACAGAACCAATATTTGAGTCTCCGAAGGGCTCCTTGAAGCCAATGGGAACCATGGGCTGTTGTCCAGCCCAGTCGCTCTTGCCAAAGCCTCGCCGGTCGGGGGCGATGACACGGTATCCTTGAGTCTCGCAGAGTGACACAAGGATCGAGTCGTACATACGAGATGAGAGAGGCCATTGGTGAAGACTTAATCAACCCTATATACTTGGCCTATCTTATCTAAGCCAGAAAGGTTATGGAATACGGTAAAGATGAGACCAGCATGAATAGTTGTGATGCCCGGTTCCAGAGCATCTAGTTCCCAGATACGTTTCGCTTCGGCTATGAAACGGTAAGTGAGAGTCTTAAAATTCTAATACTCAGCGAGGTCTAGTAATAGTGTATAACAAATCTGGTAGGATGTCAATTCGTGACTATTGTGTGCTCGTTTTCAATCTTACACAGCAGTAGGCGAGTCCAGCGTTGACAAGCAACTCGGAGTCAAAGTCCTTCCTGAGCGCTATCATGTCTTGCAGGAAATAATCTTCTTGGAAGGCAGATGTGAAGGAATATTCACAGCGTAGCCAAACCTCGAGGAGATCCCTCATTGAAGTATCATTCTTACCAACAGAAGTCCAGAGCCATGGTTTGGCATTGCTGAGAAGTGGATGACAACATGTGCCGCATGGAACGGCATGAAGTATGCTGTTGAGTGCGCATTGCCTTTGTTTGAAGTATCTGAATTGTGTATAAATTATTGTCCTGGGAGTAGAGTGAGGCACCCTCGTATATGGGGGTGTCCAGATATGGGTTATGAAGCAACTCCTGAGGCACATGAGTTTTGTATAAGAGTTGATATCGAAGCCGACTTTCTGGCGCAACAGCGAGCTGCATCGGCGCATCAGCTGCCATGGCCTGATTGAGAATTGTCTCTGGGCAGAGAGTATTTTGCCCGTATGTGTTTATTGGTGTCCTTTAACCCACTACCTTGAGCTGCCTAGGCGCAGCTCTTCGGTCCAGCCAGTGACACTTTAGCCACTGTGCCACAGGCCCCGTACTGGAACCTGGACAGTCTTTACGAGACAGGCGTATAGAGTGAACTGGTTGTGGATGATCATATATGGCATTTCCAGCCTTACTATGGTGATTTTTACCATTAACCACATTGCGCTCCAGGGCAAGATCAGAAGCCCAGACATTTTTGACAGCGTCTCAAGTTTGACTAGAGGTTCGCCATACGCAGTGGTTGCTAATAGAGGAAGCACATGAGATAGTAATGACAAGATCATATTATTATAAAACCCAGACGCATATAAGACGTCAAGTGGATATAGACATCGATGTTGAGGACATTCTGATGAGGAACCTTTAAATACATTAATTAGCCAAACCAGCACCAGCTTTGTTTACTAAGTCTCTCAAACTTTCTTTATATGCATTCTGAAATCTTTCATCCAACTTCAGAAAGTCGATGGCATTTCCAGCTAGCATCATAGCACGTTGCTCCGTTGACAGAAACTCAGACAATGATCCATCAGACGTCAACATCTTGCCGGCTTCAGGGACTTCACCAAGGGGGAAAGGATAGTCACTCCCCATGAGAATGCGATCGACCCTTATCTTCTTGCAGAGATATGCTAGGAGATCCGGGTCATGGACTAGGCTGTCTATCCAGAGATTGTCGCCTGAGCTAAGATGGTCTGAAGGACTTCGACCTCCAGCTCTTGAAGCGACCAAGTCTGGCCTGCAATTGTATCCGTGTTCTATTCTTCCCATTAGAGTTGGAAATGCGCCTCCCGCGTGGGCAAAGCAGAAGCGCAATCGGGGGTATCGCAGCAGGAGACCTGAGGATGTCAAGGCGAGCATTGATAAGGCTGTCTCACATGGCCTGGTGGTGATCAGTTAGCATCTTGACTGAAACATAAGGCTATGGGAAGCGACGATCACATACATTCCGATTAACCATGAAGACCAATACTGACCCCACCGATGTTCATTCTCTTTGAGCAGAGAGTAGCCCAGTGGATGGACAAAGACTGGCATATCTAACTCTTGGCAGGCAGCCCAAAATGGGTCCAACCTAGGGTCGTCGAGGTTCATTTCACCAATTGTCGTTCCGATCTCGACGCCCTTTAGTCCGAGGTCGTATTTTGCTCGCTTCAGCTCTTCCACAGATGCTTGCACGTCTTGCAGTGGAACTGTTGCAAGACCAATAAATCTGGTCGGGTATTCTGTGCACACCTGTGAAAGGTGATCATTGAGAGCCCGGGCCAATTGGGTGACCATTTTGCCCGGCTTGTCGTAGAAGAATAGAATCGGAACTGTGCTCAATACCTGGACATGGACACCAGACTGGTCCATGTCCCTCAGGCGTACTTTCGGGTCAAAACAGTTGTCTTGGACGGTTCGGAAATGTTTGGAATCGACATAGATATCAACTGATTCTCCATCCACTGGCGACGGCTTCAGCTCGATCCATGAGTTCGATTGTAAATCATCTTTTTCGGAATCAGATAGCCGTGGTAAGGTCCGTGGCATGACATGTGTATGAAGATCGATACGATAGAACTTATTGTCGGTCACCCCAGATGAGTGCCTGCCTTCAGGCGTTTTGATGCCATTACTGCAGCCTTTGCATTGAGTCGTCATTGTCAGCGTGTCAACTGCCATTGTATGGAGATGTGAGAATGTTCTTGAATTGGTAGCCAAGTCTGGTGCACAGCCCCGATATGTCTTTGGACATGGAGATTGGCATCTTTCATAAGTTATATCATTTCGGGGAGACTTAAGTTTTGATTGCGTGGCTAAGCTCAGTATCCGACGGGCGGCCCGCGCATGCAAGAGTGGAGATGGAACGAACCACCAACTATCGATCTATCTATCTGCCGGCGTATCTACCATAAACAAGATGTGGCTTGCTGTGACGTCAACGCGGGGCATGGCCAATCACTCTCGCGAGATTCCATCGGTAATTATCCACGAGTGGAAGATTTAGAGCTACATCCAGGTCGTTGTAGGGGTCTGGTAGCAGGATTGTTGATGCTGGGCTAATAGAGTTTGTCCATATCCGATCACCCTAACAAAGCGGGCCGATTGCGGAAGCCATATAACTTACGGTTTATTATAGGAAGTCTTTATAGGAAGTCCCCGATCGACACCTAAATGCTCCTTCATTTTGTAACTGAAGAGGGTTGGGAGTCTTGGGTACGCGAGGCTATAAGGTGAGCTATTCTAAGGTTGAATCCCACACGAAATTATTCGAGTAGTATAATCATGAACTCGCCATCTACCAAGAATACATCACATTCTCTAATAGTGACATGCCGGATCTGAGATAGCCCATTCACTGCGAAGTGCACTACATTGGTAGATGCAGAGTCCTGACAACAGTAAATACATCTCGACTATAGTTCCCTCCTTCTCTCCCCGTACCAGAGTTCTTCATCCCACCAAAAGGTGTACTGAGCTCCCTGACCAACCAACAATTCACCCAGACGAGCCCCGCGTCAAGTTGCTCACCGACGCGTCTCATCCGTGCACCATCCTTGGTCAGGAGAACGGCAGCAAGTCCATACGCACTATCATTCGCCAGCTGGACACACTCCTCTTCGCTTTCGAACCTTGTGACAGTGACGACGGGGCCGAATATTTCGTCTTGCATGATCCGCGACGATATACTGACGTCGGTCAAGATTACTGGCTCTACCCAGTAGCCGTTGCTGGGCTCGAGAGGCGGCACAGATCCTGTGATGAAAGTGGCATTCTCCTCTTTCGCCAGTGCGAGATATGATACGATCTTGTTATAATGCTGTGATGAGACTACAGCACCAGTGCGGTCGCCGCATCTGTAGTTTGCCTCAACATATGCCTTTAATGAATCGACGAATGCGTCGTAGATACGGGATTGGACGTAGATGCGAGAACCACATAAACAGATCTAATGGGGTTAGTGTTGAGAGTCCATGGTAGATACATCAGCAGGTCTTACCTCTCCCTGGTTCTCAAAGGCCGCTGTTGCTGCTGTTTGTACTGCCTTGTCGAGATCCACATCATCAAAGACCAAGGTCGGGTTCTTGCCACCTAACTCGAGAGAGATGTGCTTGTAAATCTGGTCCGCCGTATCTCTTCGGATCTTGATCCCCGTTGCTGTACTCCCAGTGAAAGAGACGCCCTTGACAAGCGGGCTCTGCACAAGTCGCGAGCCTGTGGTAGCTCCGTCACCGAAGACTATGTTGATAACACCAGGTGGAATCTCTGCTAGCCGAAATATCTCGCAGAGCAGGAATGCAGACATGGAAGTGAACTCTGAAGGTTTCGCGACGGCTGTGCAGCCAAAGGCAAGACACGGTGCGATCTTCCAGGTTAGCAGGTACAAAGGCATGTTCCATGGAGAGATAAGCGCAAACACGCCAGTTGGTGAGCGGTGCTCATAGGTGATAGCGACTCCATCAATCATTCTTACTGCGTTCTCTTGGTGCAGAATAAAAGTCGAGAAGTATCTGAATAAAAATTAAATGAGCGAGATCCTAGTCTACAGTTCAGCCGTATTTACCTGAAATTCGTCACAGCCCGATCGACTTCAACTCTCGCCCTGGCCAGAGTCTTGCCTTGATCTATGCTCTCCCAAACAGCGAGCGGTTCCTTATTTTTCTCGATCAAACACGCCACACGCTCTAGAAGCTTGGATCTGAAGGCTGCTGTGGTTTTCGACCATGTTTTGAACGCATCAGTAGCAGCCTGCAGGGCGTGGTCAACTTGAGCAGTGCTGCTGATCGGGACCCGAGCAAAAGATTTGCCTGTCTTGGGATTTATGGAATGAACATAATTGGCTGGTGAAGAGGTATCGAATTCATTAGAGACATAGTTCTGTAGAGAAAGTTGCGCTGATGCATTTTCTGAAGAGATGAAGCGCTCGGCAGACTCCAAGGTCTGCAGTTCCCAGACAGTTTTGACGGGAGACTTCGGCATTTGTGCTGCGGTTGGTTATATCCTTGCTCTGGTTGTTGGTCGGCTAGGTATGGGTAAACAGATTGTTGCAGTGTATTTAATTGAAGATACAAAATTACCACATTGAAGACAGTGAGAACCGGTAACGGCGCCGACTCGGAACTAATGACGGGTCGCTTTCATGGTCACGGAAGCTGGTGGCGGCCCGAATCCCGGCTCATCCAACAAAGTGTCGGCAAGCGGGTAGCCACCACTTAACTAACCCAACGATGGGCAATCTTAGCATCCGCTCAGTGAATATCAACGGTTGACTCTCTTGAAGAAAGTTGGATTTTTTAGCATCGACAAACAAAGTCATTTACAATGGCGTCCCAAAACGGTGAACCCTTCTTTCTCCCAGCCGAAAGAGCTCAATCGCTCGCCAACTATCCCCACGCCCGGATAATACCTCAATCAGCCAAAACCATTTTCGTCTCTGGCACATCATCACGTCGCGGCGATAACACAGTCGTCGGCTGCACCACAGACGCCGACGGAACGCACCACCTTGACATTTCCCTACAGACAGAAGCGGTGCTGCAGAACATCGGAGCCATTATCCACGGGGCAACAAACGGCGCATGCGGACTGCAGAATGTAGTCAACGCGACTGTTTTCTTGACCGACATGAAAGACTATGCTGGGATGAATAAAGAGTGGAATAAAGTATGGCCGGACAAGACAAAGGCGCCTGCCAGGACGTGCGTACAGGTTGCGGCTTTGCCGAATGAGAGGTTGAACGTGGAGATTCAGTGTACTGTTTTGTGGGCGGAATAGCTAGTTGATTCCTGGGATGGGATTGGACACTATGAAGTCGGTTTCTGAGAGCGATGTCCAATGGTTATGCGATAATGAAAAGAGATCTGCAACTATCCTTGCCATCTTATGCCGATTAGCCGGCTATTGGTTGTCAAGATTGTAGATAACTACCAGGAGATAAGATAAAGACCCTTTCTTATTGCCCTGAACTACGGAGTACGGAGCACTCCGTACTATAGTTTAGAGATGAATTATACTTCTTTGGGCAGGTAAATAATGTCACTCAACTTGTGATCTTCAGATCGAATACCTACCTCCCTAACTAGGTGCATCAAGCCTTTTAGTTATTTACCTATCAATGGGTTGTCTGCAAAACGTGCCGGCAATTATATGCCGAGCAGTAGCGGTTCAAAGGACCTTTGTGCAGCACATCGGAATGAGCCCGGCTATAAGACTAGATTGGGCCAATTGAGCCCTTATGTCGGTCGCTCAACTAAGCAAGATTGCCGACTATGCAATTGAGTATTATGTATATAGTATCGTGTCGAGGGCTCCCATAGATACACCAATATCGTCTGTTTAAACATCATCTGCCCTAACCATGATGCTCAAATCTCTTCTTCTGGCCTCTGGAGCCATCCGTGCTGTTCATGGCTGGGGTGTTCTGGGCCATGCCACCGTTGCCTACGTTGCCCAACATTTTCTCGACGATGACGTTGCTTCCTGGTGAGCCCACATTGCTTCGCTGTCAGTTCCCCAAGTACTAATATCAGAATAGGGCACAGGGTGTTTTGGGGGATACCTCAGACTCGTACCTTGCCAACATCGCCTCGTGGGCTGACACCTACCGCACAACCGCAGCTGGAAAATGGTCAGCCCCTCTACACTTTATCGATGCAGAGGACAGCCCGCCAACAAACTGCAACGTGGACTATGACCGTGACTGCGGTAGTTCTGGATGCTCCATCTCCGCCGTTGCCAACTACACTCAACGTGTAGGAGATAGTCGTCTGACAAAGGCAAACAAGGCTGAGGCTCTCAAGTTCCTCGTACACTTCCTTGACGATATCACCCAGCCACTGCATGATGAGGCCTACGAGGTGGGCGGAAACGATATCAAGGTTACATTTAACGGGTACTCTGGTGATAATCTGCATTCAGACTGGGACACCTATATGCCGGAGAAACTGATTAGAGGTCATGCCCTGACTGACGCGCAGTCGTGGGCAAACACACTTATCTCTGATATTTTGTCTGGCTCTTACAAGTCCCAAGCTGCTTCTTGGATCGCAGACAGCGACGTGACTGATCCCATCACATCAGCTACGGCATGGGCATCAGATTCTAATGCTTATGTTTGCACTGTTGTCATGCCCAATGGTGCTGCAGCCCTGCAGACAGGCGATCTCTACCCGACCTATTATAACTCTGTGATCCCGACGATAGAATTGCAGATTGCTAAAGGTGGTTATCGCCTGGCTCACTGGCTGAACAGCATCTACTCTGCCAAGATTGCGACTCGTTCTGTGCACAAACTGGATGCACGAAAGCCATTGCCTGACTTGATGGGACGAGATTTGCTTCCTGCGGCACGGCCTTTGAGTCGGGCTAAGTTGGCGAGAGAGGCAATGAGCGGAAGTTGCTGCGGTTCAGGGCATTCTCATTAGATTCATGTTTAGCGGAAGGATAATGATTGAAATGGAAAAGCTTAGGCTATGTGTCTGTTATTATTTACACTGCTATGACTAATAGCTAGCCGTAACCTCAATCTCAACATCAGTGTTCAAAGGCAGCTGATGGACAGCGACACAAGTCCGACACTATAGTTATGAATGTTAGTCAAAGAATAGGCCAGAAGGATGTGTTTAACGTTACTTACAGGCTTAGGCTTAGTAGGAAAGAACTCATCCCACGCGGTGTTGAACGCCTCGAAATCCTTCATATCAGTCAAGAAGACATTGGCCTTCACAACTCGATCCAGACTACTGCCAGCAGCTTCGAGCACGATTTTCAGGTTCTTGAGTGCCAGGCGGGCTCGGTCCGTGACAGAACCGGGATCAAGATCATCGGTTGCGGGATCAATGCCGATAGAGCCGCTGCAGTAGACCATACCGTTGTATTTGACTGCTTGGGAGAACTGAGGGAGAGGCGCGCGTCAGCCGTGTAGACTGTTTCAAGGTTAGACATGAAGGGCACTTGGGCAGGGTCAATTGAAAAAACTAGGTGTGAGGTTTTGACCAAAGACAAAGATCGACGGACATGGGGAGTTTGTCTATTCAAGATTCATGAAATTTCACACGTACTGAGATTATATACTATAGCACCACCCCTTCCTACCTCTTGAACGAAATACATGTCCCGATGCAGTATTTTACGCGGCAGATGATACAAACTGGAGCTATTATCAGTCATGGCTTCCTTCACAGGCTTCACTACCCTGGAGTGGAGATAATTTTGCGAGGCCAAGTTCGAAGAATCTGGAGTCGTGAGAGACTAGTCTAAGCCAAAGAAAGCAAAGTAAGCGGCGCTACCCATCTTTGGCATCGTTCATGTGGATCTCTAGATCATCCCGGCACATGTCGAGGAGGCGAGTGGGCCTGCAAAGACGCCGTCGGCTAACACAATGCAATCGTTGACCAATCGACAAGCCGTCGAACATCTAGGCCTCGCTCGATCTTGGCATTCATCACATCAAGGGCGTAGGCTACTGGTGCCAATCAACATCTAGTCTAGCGGTAGGACCAGATATTTAAACATCTCTTCTGGATCCTCCAACTTGAACACCGAACCAAGCAAACAAAGACACACCAGAACATACCTACACGTGTCATCTAAGCATTCATCATGGTTCACATCACCCCCTTCGCAGTGGAGCAATGGATGGATGCCTATGAAACCACTCCAGGCGTTCTCAACGTTGCCGAGACATGCGCCGCCTCCGTGTCCATCGATGACCTAGTCGCCATGTCCAGCGTTCCCGCCAAGAACCCCATCGACACGAGCATCAAGCTCACGTACGGCGCCATACCAGGATCTCAGACTCTTCGCGAGCGTATCGCTGTTCACTGTAGCACTGAGGGCGTGCAACTTGCCCCTGAGGATGTCATCGTCACTCAGGGCGCTATAGGGGCTAATTTCTTGGCTTTGTATACGCTGATAGGTCCTGGTGACCATGTCATCTGTGTTTATCCGACGTATCAGCAGCTTTATGACACTCCTCGTAGTCTCGGGGCTCAAGTTACTCTGTGGAAGCTGAAGAAGAAGAATGGCTTTGTGCCTGATGTTGATGAATTAGCTGATCTGATCAAGCCAAATACCAAGGTACGGACTACTTCCCTCAGGTAAATGGTACAACATGAGATACTGACACAGTTAGATGATCATCATTAACAACCCCAATAACCCAACCGGTGCACCGATCCCGAACCGCGTTATCGACCGTATTGCGAAGGTTGCAGAGGATAAAGGTATCATCCTCTTCTCTGACGAGGTATACCGCCCGCTCTTCCACGGTGGTGCATCTGGCGGCGATCATACTGAAGTACCCAGGCCAGTGACAACCCTAAACTACCAAAAGACAATTGTATCCGGATCAATGTCCAAGGGCTACGCACTAGCAGGCATCCGCGTCGGATGGATCGCAAGCCGAGATCGGTCCATTATCTCTGCCATCATGCTAGCACGCGACTACACCACCATCAGTGTGTCCCAGATCGACGATCAGATTGCCAGGTTCGCCCTGTCCCCTGAGGTAAAGCCCGCTTTAGTGCAGCGGAATATTACACTCGCCAGGACAAACGCTGCCATCCTCAAGGACTTCATGGACCGGTACAAGTCTGTTTGTTCGTGGGTTGAGCCCAAAGCAGGTACTACAGCGTTCATACGCTTTAATGACAAGAATGGGGATCCTGTAGATGATATCAAGCTTTGTCTGGATTTGTTGGAGAAGGCCAAGCTCCTGTTTGTTGCGGGATCTCGCTGTTTTGGAGGGGATGAAGACTTCAAAGGTTACGTTCGTATGGGCTATGTCTGTGAGACGGATGTGCTAGTTGAGGGCCTAAAGGAGCTTGGAGCATACATTGACAACGTTTTGGTGTAGAGCTTCTCTTGTATATAGATTGATGCAGCTCTCGGTGTTTTTTCAACCAGTCACAAAACCGTTTTGCCGACAGTAATAACTTCTGTCCCGTTTCTGAACTTCTGCGTTAGGGCTTGAGAAGGGGAATTTGACGATTGCTGCACCTCTCCTAAATTATTCAAGACATGCGTTCACCTTCTAATGTGAGCTGCCCAACTGATAATGCTTTTATACAACAGACGTCAGTTTGAGGTTGCTGTGACTAGGTATGTGAAGTTACATCCCATTTGTGGACGGGGTATACCATGGCTCACTGCATCCGAGACCAGCAAGGCCCTGACAGAATTATTGGCTGGATTGTGGTCCAAGGCTTGCGTCGGTAAGACTTCACCGTGCTTGCAATTGTTTCAAGTGATGCACTCTACACTTATCTGCTACTCCAAGCCATCCACTTAAACTTGTCACGCTAGGTTTGATAGGTACTCCCTGGGAGGGCAAGTCGAAGCGCCTCCGGGTCTCAAATTCGGAACATGCTGTGATCGCCTGCTAAAAGTGTGGTGGATAGCGCAAGCTTATTGCCGACGATGCTGGCGTGAGTGCTGACGACGTTCTCATCACATCAGGAGCTGCTGGGGCGCTGTTCATCATCACAACCTCTCAATTGGGCAGCACCCATGACTCGGAGCGTAACCATCTTGTGGTGGTTCGTCCCAACTACGCCAATAATCTGGAAACTCCCGAGGCTGTTGTCTGTGAGATCTCATACATCGATATTACGTTTGAGAACGGCTTCCAGCCCAACATCGACGACATTGAGGCTGCTATCAAGCCCAACACTCGACTTGTCTCGGTGACATACCGGCATAACCATACCGGCTCTGCTCTCTCGAGAGAAGCCCTCGATAGGCTCGTGGCCATCACAAAGAAGAAGGGTGTTTTGGTGCTTGTCGATGAGACTTATCGAGATATCGCATTTGCCGAAAAGCTCCCTGTCGCCGCCTCTCTAGGTGATCATGATCTTAGCGTTTGCTCGGTGTCAAAGTCCTTCGGCATGCCTGGAGTCCGCATCGGCTGGCTCATCACCACCAACAAGACACTCGAGAAAACCTTCTTTGCTGCAAAGGAACAGATCAGCATCAGTGGCAGCGTCATCAACGAGTGGATTGCAATCGGTGTCTTATCCCGACGTGAAAAGATCTTGAGCGACACAACGGACGAGATGAGGGTCCGACTTCAGATGGTTGAGTCTTGGATCGAAAGTGAGGAGCTGCTGGAATGGGTTAAGCCGACTGGCGGCGTTGTTTGCTTTCCTTGTATCAAGCAGGAGCCAAAAGGCTGGTATTCGGCGTTCTACGAGAGGCTTTTGAACAAACATGCGACATATGTCGGACCTGGTCATTGGTTTGAAATGTCCGATGGCTTTTTCAGGCTTGGCTATGGATGGCCTACTCGGGACGAGCTTGAAGGAGGCATGAAGGCCATCTCGGCAGCGCTGAGAGACGAGCAGAACACGTGATTCGTATATTCGCTCACAATAAAAGTTGGAGTAAGACATGGAGGTTGCCTTGATGATGGTTGGTTAGTTTTGAGCTGTTTGATAGACCTTCTAGACTCGATATAGAAGGCCTCGCTCGGGAGGGGTAGATAGCAAAGCGAGTTGCAAGAAATATCTCAGCGCCACAGTCTTGCATATGCAGATAAGCCAGAATAGTCACAACGACCCATAATACTCTACAAACAACCCAGTAAGATATCACCTTTACAATGAAGCCAAGCCAACACGCATAGAAAGCGGAATTATCACGACTACTGAGGGGTTTAGACCATATTTGTCTCTGGTTATATAATTTCCAGCTTGACAAATTATCCACGTTTTTTCCAGCTCTTCTGTTCTCCATCAAACTGACAACAGCTCATTAAAATGCTCCTTGAGCGCTTTACACCCAACCATTGGTATGCTGCCACTTTGGCCATCATCGCTTGGTACATCGCCTCTTCTATTATAGCATGGTATCGTCTACGTCATATCCCAGGGCCTTTCTTAGCCAAGTTTTCATATCTTTGGCTTGCCCGATTAGCATTGAGTGGCAAACAATATGAGGCTCATCTTGAGCTCAATAGCAAATACGGTCCGATAGTCAGGGTCGGTCCTTACGAAGTTTTCACAGACGATCTGGAGCTATTGCGCAAAATTAACGGTACAAAGAGCTTATATGCTAAAGGAGCATCATATAGCGGTTCCCGACTGAATCCCTTCCATGAGTCTCTTTTCATGATGAGGGACCCGGTAGCTCATGATAAATTGAAAGCGAAGCTTATCTATGGTTACAGTGGAAAGGAAACGACGGGTCCAGAAGCCGCTATCGATGAGCAAATCATGAATCTTATCCATCTCATACAGGATAAATATATATCTAAACCTAAAGAGTTTCGTCCGCTTGTATTGTCAAGGGCAGCAGGCCTCTTTACCTTGGACGTTATCTCTCGCCTTGCGCTGGGTCAGGAATTTGGCTGCTTGAAGAGAGACGAGGACATCCACTGTTTCTTCGACACGCTGAACGATTATCTACCTATTGTGGCTTTGACAACAGACGTTCCATGACTTCGGAACATAGCCTTCTCTCCCTTCTTTCTCAGGCTCTTTGGTCCGAGTATCAGAGACAGAAAGGGAATAGGGAAAATGATGGGCCTTACCAACAAGGTTGTTGAGGAGTTCTACCATGGTGAAGGCCAAGTCAAGCGGGATATGATTGTGAGTCTCATTTATCTGCCAATGGGGAGTTTGCGAGCTCTGCTAATACTCCATCAAGAGTTCGTTCAAGAAGCACGGGTTGACTAAAGACGAATGCGAGATTGAGGCGATATTCATGTTTGTCGCAGGATCGGATACCACGGCATCTGTTATTAGAGCAGGCATGCTTTACATTCTTGCGACACCTCACGTCTATAGTCGCTTGAAGCGAGAAATCGCAAACGCTATCCGTGAAGGAAGAGCTTCGAGACCAATCAGCAATGCAGAATCCCTTTCTCAACCATATATACAGGTTAGTAGCATACTACCAACCAAGGCGTAACTAAAAACATAAACAGGCTGTGGTATACGAATGTCTTCGAATCCGCTCTGTCTCCACGAACATGAGCTTCAAAGAGGTTCCAGCTGGCGGCGAACTCTACAACGGGACATTCCTCCCAGCCGGCACCAACATCGGAGTCAACTTCTCAGGTCTCCTCCGCTCAGAGACCTTGTTTGGCAAGGATGCTCATATCTTTAGACCGGAAAGGTTCATCGAGGTTGATGATAAGACAAGTGCTAAGATGAAGCGAGATGTTGAATTGACCTTTGGGCTTGGGCGATGGAGTTGCCTAGGCAAGCCGATTGCTCTGATGGAGCTCAATAAGATTTTCTTCGAGGTATGGACTAAGCGGATGCAGTTATAAAGATGCTGACGAGAACTCTAGCTCTTTCGCCCCTTTGACTTTCAGCTGGCTGAGCCACATCAGGCAATGCTGTTTGACTCCTATATGTTGTTTCGTGACAAGGCGTTGGTTCTCAGGGTTACTGAATCAGACCTTGAAGACCTTTAATTGACAAGGAACATGTCTACTAAGAGGAAAGTATAAGTTGAGGATATGAGCAAGCAGTGGGATCAGGTTCAGCAAATATGGGTTATAGATAAAAGGACCGAAAGACAAGGGATATGGTTGAGCTGGACTGATGCCTGTTATATGGCTGGCATTAATGTTCCACTTGTCTAGTGCTCGGTAGCGGCTTTACTGTAACCACCAAAGTTAAAAGAACTAGGTTTGAGTACATTGGGCACAAGAGGCGTGAATCCATCTTCCCTGGCCTCTTCTACTATGCCGCGGAACACTTCCGTTGCCTTCGCGCCTAGAAGCGGCATGTTGGTAATGAGGCCCTGCGCGAGTAGCATGGGGTCTTGGGATCCTAGAAGACGGATACGTAAGTCCTAAGACGTCAGCAAGGTCGACTTATCGTGTTATTGAGACCTACTGTATATTGCACCCGTAATCCCTCAGCGTCATCTTCACCGTTGTTTACCAGGTCTGTTGGATCCTGTTCTGCAAACGATGCGATATCGTACAGCTTGTAACAAAATCCGATAAGATTACTCAGATCACATTCTTCTCGGTTTTGGAATGTCTGCAGAAGGAAAACAAATTTCCCAATCCATTCGACATTCAAAGAAGCTTGTAGATCTTCAGGATCATCAAGTACTGTTGTCAAGAGGATTATAACTGAGCACATTGGGTAGCAGATCATTTGCCTGATACATCAGCATACTAAATACGTAATTGTATGGGTGTCTTACCATAGGGAGGCCACTGGCTGTGAGGATAGAGCTTGAAACAGAGATATGGTGGCTCGGGCGCTTTGTGGGGGTGTGAGTGCACCCAGGTGCAGATTTGGCCGTTCTCGTTCGACCAATGTGAGAGGGACATTATGAAGCTTCCCGATAGCCGTATAGATTTTCCAAGTAGAAGCATAGTAGGCGAATTGGAGCTGTATGATGCCGAGATTGTCCACTCGGATCAATCCTGTAGGCTGGACTTCTGTTGGCAGCCCTGTCGTCCATAATTCCAGATCCGTGTCTATTTCAGCAAGAGCTTGGATCATTCTATCACTGCCCTTCGACAATGATGAGCCAGCGCAAGAGCATCGACATATTCTCGACTGGATCTGTGCCAGCGTTGACATATGCCTCAGGAGATGTGTGCTGGAACTATCATCTGTTATGAGACCCTGTGATGGAGGCTCGACGATTACTTCATCAGATGGGGCGGGGAGGTTAAGATTCAGCGACGCATTGCATATGAGCACGTATAGCGTCCAAAAACACCGCTTCCGCCTTTCCAGGTCGATGAGGTCACTCGACCCTTTCAGATCTCCCGAGTGCAAGCCAAGACAGTGGCTGGCATGCGCAGCCGAAGATAACAGTGCAGTGAATGCGTGGGCGTCAGCAGTCCCCCTCATAAAAAAAGCCATAGCACTCATCGCTTCACAGTTGTCAACCCTGTCACCATTCATGACGATCTCTGGGAAAATAGCAAAGGCATTTTTAAAGTATGACCACGAAACGGGGAACAATTCTTCTATCGCCTTGTTGTCGGCCTTCCAGTGAATGCCAGTGGCTACGAGAGCGTTCAGTGTTGCCCAGCGAGTAGGATTGGCGTGGCAGTTTGATGGCCCTGCCGAATACTGGTCATTGACAAGCTTCAGAACATAGTCGGTGCTGAAGAGCGCCTGTGCTTCGTACAGGTCTTGCAGGGCGTTGGACACAAAGTGTAAGATGTGCTCTTTTGGGGGGAGTGGGACGAATACTTTTCGTTCGAGGTTGCTGTTGTTCTTCTGGGCATGGATTATGTTTCTCGTGACCTCTTCTGGCCATCTCGACGGTGGAGATTGAGTGCGATCGGCTGTTATTGTCCCATGGCTATGGGATACCTCATGGGAGTGTCCAGCATCTGTAGAACCCTGACTTGAACCTTGAATGGCTGTAGGGATGGTTTGCAGTGCAGCTTCGACATTCTTTAGTCGTTGCTCGAGTGTTGAAATGTACTGCTTGCTACCCAAGATCAATCTTCCCATCTTTCGTGAAACAGCAGAGACGCACCTTTTGCCACGTCCTCTTCCTTTCCGCTCGCCATAATGACAAGTCGTGTTGCGATTCAAGCATCTCTGACAGCTTGGTAATTTGCCGTCACATCGTACCTTGCTACTTCTACACGGAACACAAGCCTATTGGTCTTAGGCGTGCAGGGCAAGACGTCAGATTGCGGGCGCTTACATTCCCAGTCCATCTACTTGTTCCACCAACAACAACACGTGTATCTTGGATTTCCATTACGAATCTTGCTTGCGAGGTTTCAAGTCATTGGTAGCGAGTATCATCGAAGAGAAAGTTGAGAGTTTATTGTTTGACTTTGAGGTTGACGTCGTTTCTGGAATTGACCCACTTGATTTGTCAACTGCCACCATCATCGGAATTAAAATACATCCGACCATGATAAGGATGTTTGTTTCTCCACAAATCTATCTCTTCCTCTTGACAAGCTCAACCAGGACTAGATTCATGATAGACTAATGCTAAAGCTACTGTCCCCAAGCCTCAAAGATGAGGTCCCTGATCTTTCGCGCCTTGACCTCAGGGAACGCCTCATTGAGAGTATGCTCAGGCTTGAGGTCAAACGCCCCCTCAATAAACATGCGGCCAAAGGCAGCAAAAAGGCCCTGCAGCATTGGTTTGGGGAAGAAAGGGTACAGGTGCGGGTGAGACGGCAACTCCGTGATTTTGCCAGCCTTGAGGCCCTCAATCGAGTCGTGCTTGACGGTGAACTTGACACCCTTGGCCTCTTCAGCGTACTGAACGAATTGGTTCCACGACGCCTTGTCCCCAATGATATAGGACTCCTTGTCCCACTTAGGTGCCCCGACGAGTGCTGCGACGAAGCGTACGACATCAAAGGTGTGGGTAAAAGTCACGAGCTCATTGTCAGACCCGGGAATGGCGGCGAAATTGTTTTCGATGTCGACTACCAGAGCGAGAGGGCTTTGGTAAGACTTGACCTTGGGGAGTACCCAGTAGTCAGCAAAGTAGCCGTTGTACACAGTAGTATACTCGAGGCTCGAGGTTGCTTCCAAGGCAGCAATGACGTTGAGCTTGGCTCGAGCGATGGGGAAATAAGATGCGATCCTGTACTCGTAGTTTAGTTTTGTTCTTCCAAAGTCCCAAGAGCACGGCATCGCTGACTCTTCGTTGTTTTTAATGCCCCAGATACTAGGGATGTATCGTTTGGTAGATCCCGACTTCTCAGCCGCTTTGATCAAGCTCAACTCAGCAGAGACGTCGTCCATTGAGTTGATGGTGGATATGACAGTCTCAATGCTGTTGGCCTCAAGCGTGGCTGCGAGGTCATCGGTTTTGGTATAGTCCACGCTGGCAACCTTGGCTCCTTATACATCTTTAGCCTGGACGATGTCTATGTGTTAAATGTTCTCCTGTCAAGCTTCGTAGTCCGATGTGATTTACCTGTCGAGCCAAGATCACTACGGTATGCTGGCCCTGTTCAACGATCGCTTCAACGATTGCGCGACCGAGCTTTCCGACGCCTCCGGCGACAGCGATGATAGCCATGGTTTTCGTGCTTTGGCCTTTTGCTTCTTCTTGAGATGAGGGTGTATGCCTGTCGCTCCAGATACAGTCAATGAGAGAGATATATAATGAAGGCAAAAGCTATTCCCAGGTGGTCCTGGGACTTTTTATACACCTACGTGGTATACATGCCAGGGAATCATTGGCAGTATAATACAGCCGTCCCTAGGATCCAGATTAGTAAATGGCGCGCGGCTGTGTGGATAGCAAGCCCCTTGCTCAAGAAAAGCATGATAAATATATGCCGGGTCGGAATTAAAATACTACCGAGACAACCGGGTCCCTGAAGCTTCCAGGCAGAGAGCGAAGATGAGTTTTACCATGTCTTTCTAAGTGCCAGTCACGTAGAATCCGACTCATTGAGACTACGAAGCTCAAAGGAAGAGTCGTAGCTAATCAATGCTGACGATAGCCAGGGTTTTTTACTTTAGGGGGATGACCGCCTCGACTTTGGGCACATACATGTCTCTCAGTCGTTCACAGCAGCTACACTGCCAAACAATATCGTAAAGATTTTCTACGAAAGTGGTATATGTGCTCATCCCGGTGGCGATGTCCTGATCATGGTGCAGGCCTGCCGAAAGGGGCGTAATGGGGTAGACAAGTAAGCAGGTCTGGTGCGGTCGACCAACGTGGAATATGACCTCGTCCTACTTGGCGCGCTGTTGCCATTGTCCGCTAGAAGGATCCCGCTAGTTCTGAGTGAAAGGCTTACATGAACACTCGGTGTGAGGTTCGCATTTAAGGCTTGTGGCTGTGAGCTTATTCCGGCAGGGAGAACCTAGTGTGTGAGGCGCGTGATGTGAGCCATCAGCTGTGGGGACTATCAACTCAAAATAAAAGCCCCATGTGCGATGTATAAAATGACTCACCTCTAAATCTAGCTCTGCCATCGTCCTGATAGGTCTCCAATCAAAGGAGAGGCGTCAAATCCTTTTACGTTGTCTGCCACTTAGACTTTGTACTCGTGGTAAGAGACAGCCCTGACTCACTGGTATGCATGGTGGCTGTCTGACATTTAACCTTTTTACGATTGAATAACTTCTGTAACTGAGATACTTGAAGTAGCAATGAGTCCTCGGTCACGAGGACAGCCTGACAATACTGCCTATAAAGCCCCTCGTGTCCCCAAGTCCCGACGAGTTTCATCCTCCTCATCTTTTCCCCCATTCTGACAAAACTTCACATTTATTTCTCCACAACTGGTCTCAAGTACTGTCAGAATACGGCAACCATCATCATCACCTGGCTTTACATTTCTGAAAACCCACACTACCTTTCTTCTTTAACAATACAACCACCAATACGAGACTCTATTGTCATACTTTGACGCTCACTATTACCGACACCACACTGTATATCAGCAACAGCAACTCCCTCACTGCTGATCCATCCGAAATGGCCTCACTCACTTCCTCCCCCGGTCCTTGGACTATAACCCCCAGTCGTAAGTCCCAGCCCCTTGGTCCAAGCATTATACCTCGAGTCTAACACAACACAGCAATGGAATCTGTTCATCCCAACTTTTTAATTCTCAAGCACAAGACCGATACTGTCGGCGACAAGGATGGCCCTTTCGTGGCCTTGTTTATCAGGGGCTCAAAGTCCAGGGCCCGATGGGAGGGCTGGGTTGATGAGAAATTTGTTCACGAGCGCGATGAAGCAAAGCTCCTCGCCTATTGGCAGAGAGTTGGGGGACGAGATGCACAAGGCGTGAGGGACACCTGTCCCCTGCGAATCCTGTATGCTCATCGCCGCAGAGAGAGTGGGCAGGCCACTGAATACTTCGTCCAGTACGTTGGATATCCTGATGACGACGCTATAAACCAGTGGGAGCCCGAGTCGAAGGTACTCGAAGCTCAGTGGGATTGATGATACAATCTTCACTCTGCCACTCTGTCCCATCTCAGACAGTGAGGAAACAGCTGTCCGTGGTCCGCTCGATGCGGCTGTATTTACCTCTACTCTGTTTTTGTGCGGCATTCACGGAAACTGCCCGGAAACCCACGCAAATCATGTACCTTCTGTGGCCCGAGACATCTCATGAAAAGGTCACTTCCACTTTCTGCATTCGTTCCACGGCAAACGACAATGCATGCGCGTGACCCAATGGATCGTTTTGAAGAATACCATACAATCCATATAGATATTTACAGAAATACATTTACGTCGACAAGCATGTTCTTGCTGCTGGTGGTAGCCGACTGTCGAAGTGTGCATCTCAACATCTTGCTATTAGCATGTTTCAGTATTGCAGATATAACCTGAATCTCCCAGAGCTACTTGTAATGTAATGTGATTCTCATTCAATACGGGAAGATCTCCGTTGTTGCTTCTTAATGGGTGCTCGACATTGTCACCGTCCTTTTCCGGAACTCATTAGCACGCTAATAAGCGAGTTTGACAAGCTGCACTCTATGTAAACGCGACAGGGCGCGGAAACATTACAAGGCAGTCCGACAGCGGAGAGTCCTATCCCAAATACGGCAGTTAGAACAGGAATCCGACGACTGACACCACGGTCGCATAATAATTACGCCGGCACTTCCGGTTATGTCAGCTTTTTACTGGTTATAAATAACCTCACTATGAGTGGTCCAGCGCATCCCATTCACCATCATCGTCTTGTTACACCTTACTTTCGCAGATACAGTCAAAAGATAAAGAATGTCTGCTGAAGAACAACGTGCGGCTTCACTCCGAGATGCCGAGAAAAAGGCTATCGAGCTATTCAACGAGATCGAGAAAACTCTCATCCGCCCTGGCATCAGCGAGAAAGAGTTGAACAACGAAATCCATGCTCTCGGCGCTGAACGTCACGGTGTGAGGACTCACTGGCACAAGAGAGTGATTCGCAGCGGACCCAACACCTTGAGACCATTCGAAGATAACCCACCTGACCGAATAGTTGAGCAAAATGACATCCTCATCGTCGACCTTGGGCCTGTCTTTGAAGAGTGGGAAGCTGATTTTGGCCGCACTTTTGTTTTGGGAAATGACCCGAATAAGATCAAGCTGCGCGACGCTCTGGAGCCAATCTGGATCGATGTTAAAGCCAAGTACTGCGAGAACCCAGACATGACAGGAGAGGAACTCTACAATATTGCCAAGGAGGCTGCTGAGAAGGAGGGCTTTGAGTTTGGTGCGCCGATTGCGGGTCATATTGTTGGGTCTTTTCCGCATGAACGCATTCCTAAGGACAAGATCACGCTTTACATTGCTGATGGGAATAGCAATTCTATGAACACGGTTGGGAAGGATGGGAGTAAGAGGCATTGGATTCTGGAGATCCATTTGCATAATAAGCAGCTTGGATTTGGTGGGTTTTACGAGCAGTTGTTAACAGCTTAAGGTCCAGTTTTATAGCGAGTTCTATTTATCTTAGTTTTAAGACTGTGAAAGTGGCTTACCTTTTCGAGACGAGCATTAGTGGCTGGAAACGCCCCACTATACCAGCCACTATACCCCATTGGACTAACAGATCAAGGGAGAAGAGACAGTAATAACAATTAAGTAGGATATAGTAAGCCAGGAGCTACGTCCTAGAGAAGCTAATGCTTTCCTAGCATCTAAGTTGAATTATTTCTATTAGCTAAATGCGACTATCAAAAATAGCAGTAATGACATATTTCAAGACCGTAATGAGATAAATTGTGATACTGACTTGTGTTAGTGCTGCCGTTAACAGAGGCTCCACAAGTTCTTAGTACACCATCATTTGCCGAATCTCACTCAGCGGGGTAAGTGATAACTTTTCCCTCATACCACTTGGTTTATTCTCACCGAAGCTAATTTGTCATATCAAACATTACAACACCACAAAATGTCAGTTCCCGCGGAACCAGATACGCAAATACCGCCTGGAGACGAGATCGGATCATGTAGCCGCCCAACCCATCGCTTGCAAGAGATCAAAGCCGGGGATAACAGCGTCCAGCTCTTGGTATCTACCAAAGACCACCTCTATGACGCTAAAGACGTTGGAGCTGGAGTCAACTCCTATCAAGTTATCGGTTCTTGGGAAGACAGCTCAGTCCAGGAACTCACCAAGATATTGGGCCAACGCCAAGTCATTACAAATCGGCAGTCACCCGCATACGCTGAAGCATCTCGCTTTGAGAAACATGGAGCAGGGAAATCTCTAGCAGAGGCTGGTCGGGATCAACACAATAGGATTGTGGGCGGACAGCAGAGGAGCGAATAGAACTATCTTGTTGATTGCGTGTACCCTCCACCTACGCATTCCTCTTCTACCGTGCCTTCATTGCGTACATGCTGCCGCTGGTTCTGAGATCTCAGCACTTCGTTTAGACTACCCTCCGAAACCGACCCGAAGAATTGAATAGAACCATGGCCGGCCCTAGCTCCCTTGATGTTGAACAGGTCCCCCAGCGTAGACACGCAAATTTGCTTCCCATCGTTCCCGACGCTGATATCTTCGACAACGTGCACCCTTCCAGACGATGCCCATTCCGATGCCCGATCGCAGACACTCAAGCACTGCTTCGTGCTTTCCAACTCATTTTGGAGCGTCTCGCGATTCGCACCCGGATCGACTTTCTGATTCAAATCTTGTACTAAGTCCTTAAGCCGGAGATTCTCCTCGGTATTACCACGGTGGGATTCGAGGCGGTCGATGGTGTCCGCAAGATTGTAGCTGCATGTCTTGAGCGTGGAAATAGTGAGGGAATCAGCGAGTGTCATGTTGCCAGCTGAGATAGACATAACAGCAGTCTTCGAGGAGGACTCAGTAAGAACGGGTTGAAAACTCATCCCATTGATTTCTTCGAGGAGATGTTTCAGATACTCGAGGCATCGTTCTGTACTTTCTTTTTCCTTCTCAAATTTTCGTAGATGGACATGGCCTTCAGCAGCTTCTGTCCTGGCGCCTTGAGATACTATCTCTTGCAACTTGGAGTCGATGTCATTCAGATGCTTCTCCAGATCAAGCTTAGTGTCGCAAATCAAGTTTTTGTAGTCATTCAGAACTTCAAGGGTAACCTTGGACGAGCGCCTGGAAGAAAATTAGCGAAACCCTTCTTGTTGGGCCGAGCAACTAACAGGTTGGCGTCAGCTAGCGCTATAGCTATCGTCCCTTTGTAACCTGCTAAGAGTTCTTTGAACGAAACGATATCGCCATTCATGTACATCAGCTTAGCCCAATCTCTAAGACTTGTTCTTGCCTCCCCTCGAGTCCGCCTGCTGTTCTGCTCGATCAGAACTTGGAAATCTACACACGCCTGTCGGCACTGGATGAGAGGAATTTTGAGTGGTAGGAACGCGGTCTCGCTGGTACGCACATGATCTTGCAGCGGCTTAAGAACCGATCCAAGATCTCTGAGTTCGCGAAGGAGATCTAAAACTGCGGTTCGGTGGTTTCGGAAGCTCTGGATGGTCTCATAGAGTATTTTGCTTGATTGCAGGGTTGCGGTGACAACGGCAATTAGCCCAGACGCTACGCTAAGCGGATCGCCCATAATGAGTCGCCGCTTCGCGCACGAGGCCAAATTACCTAAAATAATAAGCTTAGATATTATGCAAAGTACTATTTCTTCTATTGTTTTCGACGTTGACCTTGAAGCAAATGGAGCTAGGCTGAGGCATAAAGAAGCATTAGGCTCTGTATGCGGGGTAAAAGCTCCACACTGGCTGTTGAGTGTTTAGATTTCAATCAGGCCTATTATCGCCTCTGTAGCAAATGTACTTTAAATTCAAAATAGCCTAGAAGAATAAAAAGTGAAACTTAAGAGATATTACATATGAAGAATAACAATATCTGGTTCTTTAGAGTAGCAATAATATATCTCTTCCCTCCTTACTTTACTTAGTCTAAATATATCAGATCAGGACTATTGTAACCCGTACTGCCTAAATCTCCTCGTCTAAAATACGGATTGACTTGCAAGACACTTGCATCATAATACCAACAAGGTTTGTGATGCGTACGGCCCATCCTTCCGTTACTTCAGAACCTTCATCCAGGCTTAACTTGGGTCGTTTGACATAAAGGAGTTTTTTGGATAAGAGAGCTCGTTGCGCTTCAAGGCAGAGCAACTTTGAAAGGCCGCCAAGACCTAGTTTTTCATCGCGTATGTAAGAGATAATTTCCTAATTATTCTTCACTCTCATTTTGAGCGCTTCCTAAAGGAGATGATACTCTATCATCAAGACTATCGACCGACACCGAACTATTGTTGTCATCCCGCAACATCTCTGGAAAAGACGAATAGGTGTTCGAGTCTCTTGTTTTCCGCCTGATTGTCTTCTCTCTCAGTGTTTCCACTACATCTGCCCTTAGCCTCCGTGCAAGTCTGCTTAGAAGTTCATCCCGAGCTATGCTAAGGCTCTCTTCGTGACAATCAGGAAGTCGCCAATTTCGATACAAGTTGTTGTGAGACGAGCGAACACTTGGTTTATCGCCTTCAAGGGCTTCGAAGTAGTAATGGCATAGTCGACAAGTTGGCTTACTACCGCCAATATAATTCCAACGATTCCAGTAGCATTCTATAGCTGTCTGTTCGTTGCTCAGGAGGTATTCATATACCAGAACTTCCGCATGCAACAGAGGTTTAAATTTCTTGGAAACATGGGCAGCACTAATTATGTCGTCAATGCCCATCTGTCTTAGGTCGTCGGCTGCTTGCAAAAGCTGGGAGTCCTGGCTTTGATCTTCCGCAACTATATGCTGTAGGATGATCTCGCTTGAGAGATCGGATCTCAAGATTGGGTTAGGAATGCGTGAACTAGATGGCACCATGGTAATCTTAAAATCCAGGAATAGCTCGGGCCATCTTTCAGAAACAGCAACGATGCCGAGAGCTGCTTTGCAGTAAGAAAGCCAGCGGCCAAGAAAGTGTCGGAGTTTGCACCACGGTTCGGATCTTGTCATTTCTCTGTCTTTGGCCCTCTGTGAGATCATTTAATTGATTCCTGCTTGCTCTAGGTTGGTGATAGCTTTGATCAATGTTTCGCAGTCGCTGATTGCTAAGTTGGCAAGTTAGTTCCATACTGGCCACATGGTTCAATTGAGGGGAATGCCCACATTTATCTTCCGTATTAGACTCGGAGATATCCAGTTTGAAATTGCATTTATCTACCAAAAATAAGAGGCTCTGAAATGGTTCGGAAGCTTGACGAGCTCAGTATGCGGCTTGTGCCCGTCAAAAAAGCTGTGGGAAACTTACTTTCATCTTCATTCCTTCTTTTGCAGTTCTCTAGACACTCTTGCACTGCTTTTTCCAGAAGTCTCAGGTACTCTTTAAGTCGTGGCATGTTGAAGGAGAGAATGAACCAAAGCACTCGCTTCCCTAACGCTGCAGTTTGCAAACCTTCTGTGTTCTTGCCCACCAGATCTAACAATGCTTGCACGAAATTCTGCGTCCTTTTGAGATCCCTCGTGTCCTTCGAGTTAAAGCCAAATACATAATTGGGGCCAACAGAACCTCGAAGTATTGCAAGGGCGCTAACTGTATCCCCACCTCGTTCGTTGTCGCAGATTTGGGCCATCTTGTTGACATAAAACTGGAATGCTTTAAGGTCCAGCATGTCCGCTTTGTATTTTCCGGTTGATTGGCTTTCAGATGGATAAGTAGGCAACGTTCCAACTTCTCTCAAGGCGACTTCGAGAAGTACAGGTTCATACAAGAGCTCGAGTTGGTGAGAGCTCAAGCCGCCGAACGTTTCTGATTGCCAAGCCTGTGATATAGACATGTTCGCTTCTGGTCTGGATGGTATCAGATAAGAAGATGATGAGGAGGATTGAATATTCAGCTTCGAATAGAATTGCTCAAGGGGGAAAGAAAAGCAAACACCTTGTTCATGGCATGATATATATAGTTGAAATTCAGCCAAGCTGCCACCCTTGGTCTATAGCATGACGCTCTCCACATAGATGACAACACTGGCCGATTGATGAAGGATCTTCTACGTAAATGGCTGGCAAAATGACGTAACCAATATTACAGCATAATATATTAGCTACGGGAAAAGAGGACTTTCCGGCTTGCAGCTGTGAGACAGTAAAGCAAGGGAGATTATGTAGGGGGGCCGACTGCACAAGCGTGTCAGCTTCTGATTGAGTGTATCGCGCCCCACTCTAAGTAATCAGTCCTGGACGCCGACCATTTATAATATAATGATATAAATAGAATTCAAGGTTTATAATTATTTCTATACTTCGTCTCTTATTAGCTAATATCCCGGAGCCTAAATATTATAGACTTATCTGTTTGATATGTGCTTTAAAAAGATAATTTTTCTAGTTAGTGAAAAAGAAATAATAAAATATATACAACGCATCTGACTAAAGTCCTCTTTATAGCTATAGCCTCTTATTAAAGCTTGCCCTTTTAGTTTAAAAAAACATTAAATATAAATGCTTTTTCTACTTTTAATAGCTTTAATATAATTAAAATATTGTAAAAAACTAATAAACTATAGGATCTTTTAAGTTAAAAACAAGAGCAAGTCTAAACTGAAATCTTATAAGTATTTTAGTAATATAAGATAAGAAGTATAATAATTAAGTCTATTCTGTAGATTATATAATACGTTACTGCCATGTTAGAGTATAGAGATGCCGGGCAAAGACGTGGGGCGTTCGGAGTAAGTTGTCGGATAGAGCGTAGAGTCGAAGATATGGGGTGTAGGGCTTACGAAAAATGTTAGCAAAACAAGCCTAGGCTTTGGTAAAAAGCGCTGTACGCCTGAAGGCTGGGGGATACTTGTATATTACTGCTTTCATATTAGAAGGGCATAGACGCCCAGCTTCTTCATAGTGCTACTACAGTCCCACTGTTGATCCGGCTGCTCTGCCTTATTCCTCCAACAAGCCCGCAAAATATCCCTAACAGCTCCGCAGTTGCCTATCATGCCAGTTTCTTCAGTCAGTACACTGCTTAGTAGCCGTTCGAAGAATGGCTGCTGGTCTCGATCGGCTCAGCAGCCAGTAACGCGGATGGACCAGCTCAGCTGCCGAGGAGACACCATTTGGGGTGCCATCTTGATCTCCAGAATAACTCTGCTTACGCTTCGCCTCACCGTAGTCGATGAGATGTCAGTTGTTACTTTGGTAGTCGGGGCAGAGAGCTGAGCCAAGGCTACGGCGGCGAATATGCGAGTAACAGAATCTTGCTCGGGACGCTGCTCTGACTTCAGGCGACTGTATACTTGACTTTGTAGAATTTCGGATGACAACGCTTGAGATTCCGTTGAGGCTATAGGAGTCGTATCCATGACGCTCTCCAGTCCATCTTCAATCCGTTGTCTTTTTGTCCGGAAAACCTCAAGATCAAGACTACCCTTCTCAATACGATGTGAATTCCACTGACTCAAGACTGCAAGGTCCCCTACGGACTTCATCACTGAGTTGTTGCAGCCCATTATATGCGCCAGCTGAAAGGTACAATTAGGTCCCAGCCACTCATCATATGGAAGCTTTGGTCCCTCCCGCGTAGCGACAGAGGCTAACAAATCCATCCAGAGCAGGACCGGAAGATGAAATGCCATGGCTGCGGTAGCTTTGCCTTCAAAAAGAGGGGTCGGAAGCTGATCTACCGATTGGCGAAGTGGAGGCTGATTATGCATCATGACTGCGATTGAGGACATGGCTGTCAAATGCGGTTGCCAGTTTGTTGCACTTCCCCGAAGGACCTACTGCCTTTCAGTAATCGTTCCAGTAGCTTCGCGACCATCCCGTCGTTCATGTGCATGCATACCTCAAAACTAATCAGAGCGATACCACAGGTGATGATCTCGACCGAAGTCTCATTTTCAGGCCGCAGCTCATTGATGTCGACGGAAGATACAAAGTCATGTAGCTGGCTGACCGCTTTGGTATGAAACTCTAGTTCAAGATGATGGTTTTTTGTCTCGCCTAGCAATGATCGCTGATGCAACGCTGCGAGACCCATGGACGCACGATAGAGAGGTCCATTTTTGCTCAGCAGCCAAAGAAGCCAGCCTCGAGACAATTTTGCTTTGTCAAAAAATGGGTACTGGTAGGGAAAGATGTGATCTAGATAGTGCATCAGAAGACTGGCTTCGTCGTAGTGTAGGGGCTCGGCGAATGACTGTCCTGATAGAACCCGGGTTTGCAAGGATCGAGGAACCAAAATTGGCGACGGCGTGGTCCCAGAATTGGCAGTTGCTTACGAGGTGAGTAAAAACTATTAGGCCGCCTGGTAAACACTTACCTTGAGAAGTGTTTCGGAGCTGAATGCCTTCTTCAGAAACGCCGGGTAGGCTCTCAGTCTCCCCTTGACTTGCGTCTTGATTGATATCTCTTTGTCGACGTGCCTGAAGCCCTTTCTTCTCTCTAAAGCTTTTCTTTACAGCTTGCTTGATACGCTGCTTCTCCTGCGTTTCATTTGGACCTCCATCCATACACGATGGTGTTGGTCCATATCCATGGCACTGAACTTCCCTGCTCATGCATGGAATGCAAGCTGTTGGTGCCCCATCACATTTGACGTGCCTAATCTTGCATGTCCAACAGCATGCGGGTTTCGCCGACCTCGTCATTGTGACTCACCGGTGAGAGAAATTCCATTTACCTGCGTAACTGATGTGAGTTCCGAACATGAAAGATGCGCACCTTAATAAGTTCATTCTCGGAGACTGGTCGAGAACTGTGAAATCAAAGTCGGAAGGGTTCTTTGTGTGAAATAGAGTAGCATAATGTTGGTGGACTGCAGCTCAATGCATGCATATAAGTGATGCCATTCCTCGCAATCCTTAATGTTTCTTGGATGTTCACTCTTCAGCACCATTTGTGGACCTAATACCTCTTGATCATCTCCTTCATCCTAAATGACCAGCAAAACTACTCGCAATTACTCGAGGCTTCTATCAGCGACCTCAAACAGTTTATCGACAATCGTGTCATCACAAGTGTTGAACTCTGCATCGCATCGGCAAATATGACTGTCGAGGTCCTTGCCTCAACTCAATCACTCTCATTAACCCGGGTGTCTTCGCTGAAGCTCAAGCCTCGGATGATTACCATGCATCCGGAAAGCCGCCACGACCTCTAGAGGGCATTTCTTTTCATTTCAAAGATAGCTACAAGGTCAAAGGCATGACTGTCGCAGCTGCATCGCCTGCGTTAGTAGGACGTATGAAGAGAGCACGTCAACAACAGTACAGTGTGCAATGAACGAATGTTTTGTTGCTGGCATAACTTGATCTCTGATGCAAAGTATATGTTACTCCAAGTTTTCATAATCATCTTCTAATACTAATCTAAAATATGTAGTCATGGTCGTTCGACTAATCCGTGATATCGGTGATAAAGCGAAAGGTGAGGCCATCTACACGCATATCTGAATCCATCTCGATGCTACATCGAACCACCTCATAAGCATTCGTCTCATATGCACGTAGACGATCCTCCTGTTCTCGAGTCTCAATGAGCACTGCCTTTCCAAGGACCAAGTTGGTGTGACTTGGATCGTCCACTAACGCATAGTATCTTCCCCAGGTCTTTAGAGTTCTACCTCGAATAGTGGCTGCATGGTATTCAGCTTGGTAGTCAGATCCAAAGAGCTTTGATAGAAACGATGCATCAGTAAGTGTCCCGTAAAAGAAATACCAGACTGGGTATTTGTTCAGTGAACGCCGAGGTGTCGCGGCCAGTCCAGGTCGAAACTGAGGCAGTGTTGTATCAATACCCAGCGTTGGGTATAAAGAAGTGGGAGAGAGATCCTTTTGTGCATAGGGATCTTTGATAATAGTTGGTTCAAAACCTGGGTGGGGATGTTCTTTTAGCCATGCTTCAATGGCTAGCTTATCCATGCCGTTGATCTTGAAGAATGAGCACGGTTGACCAGATAGGTTGGTGGCAGCAAGAACTTCAGTCGAGGATGGACACCATAAGCCCGCTGCTTGAACCACGGCTTGGACACTGTTCATGGGTCCTTCGAGCTTAATCAAGTAGACAGCGGCTCGAAGCTTTCGTCTCTCCTTCATGGACATCTCCTGGCGCTGACTGAGATCACGTGCGCTACCACTGCACGAGTGTTCATAGGATTCCCGGTCATGTCCATGGGCCTCCATCCGATCTCGCACGATAGCCCAGTGATCATCGGAAACTGGGAAGCGCAGAGGGTCGTTTCGGTGCTCTCTGATCTTCCTCTCGGCTGTTGCAGATGAGTAGCCAAATAGCTTTTGCCACCGCGCGATAGTTGATTCAGGGATCTTCTCATCGTCCTGAAATGCTGACGCAGCCTGAACCATGGCTTCAAGTTCATCGAGGAGGTCCATGGCTATTCATTGACGATAAATACGGTTATATCTTCGTGTATCAATTAGTGGGTTGGTGGTTGGACGTCATGTCGTAGCGGTATGTGGGCGCGAAAGGTCCTTGATTTATAGGAAAGATGTGTTCAATTATAGAGTTTGGTGCATAGAACCTTTTCATGTGAAGCCGGCGTGCTTTTTAAGGTATTTTCTCAAGAGGCACAAATAAGCTTTCTCTGCTATATGACCCTAAAGTTAAGCTTTAGGCTTCTGAGGTCGGTGATAGTGACACTGGTATGAGTCACGGTTGGCACCCACCATTTCCTTCGAAACAACCGCGCGGCTAACAATTGAACACTAGATCGATAGCCATCATTTCAATTTCCCTTCCATCAATCTACATACGACTGACGGTACCCCAACACTTGCATCTCCCTGCCCTATAAAAAGTTCAATCCGCCTGACTCAGAAGAGCTATCTCTAACTGCTTGTCGTGCTGAAAACAACCCTCCATCGCGGACCACTGCACAGATTTCCACTCTCGGCGGGCCTTACTTTGAAAGATAGTGTGACTTTCTTGTCCTTTACACGAGTCTTGATAGAAGAGTTCATCTTATCATCAACGCGGCTCAGCATATTCTGAACTACCCCCTCACCGTAGTCCAGGTGCTCCGCAAGGAGAACCAGGTCCTTCCATAGACCGTCAACCTCTGGTATTGACATGTCCAGAAGACTCGCTTCGAAAGTCCATTCACTATTCTCCTTATGCCAAAAGCAGATGAATAGGGTATTTGTATCGAGTACAACCGCACCCCAACTTTGATATGAGCCATGGGTTCCGAAGAACGCAAAGTCTTCCACATCCCAGAATTTTTGAGGTGTCTCAAGCCCGTATATGAGCGATATTTCCGGTGGCAGCTCTATTGAAACCAACGTGAAGCGACTGTATGAGATAAGTTTCGATGAGCTAGCCGCAGACGACGGTGGTCGTATGGCCGGACTAGGCAGCTTGGTGAGAAGGGTGACTGTGTAGAATGGACCTTCGGCCCAGAAAACAGTCTCCATGCCAAAATAGCCCCTTGAAACGTCACTACAAGCTCTCACAAAAGTGTTGGGTCCCACCTTACGCATGAGTATTGTCAAAAAGTCTCCTTCAAAACCACGAACCATGCAATCCACCTTTAGCCAGTATTTACAACCATTATCTCGGTCGGTTCTAGAATACACTTGGGCCTTTAATTTGAGGCCCTTATTTGAAACGCTGATCTCGCCGTCTTCGACAAGGGAATCAGTCACGGAGTACATCCCCGAGCAAGAAGAAAAGTGGTTCACTGACTCGGCCAGAAAGCCGCAGTATTCTTCTTTCGGCACATCCGATGATTGTGGTGGCAACCAGGCTAAAATGCTCAGGTCACACGTGGATCTGATGATTTCCTCTTGAAGGCGTCGAAATGCAGCCTTGCCTTCTCCGTAAAGCATCGGCATATGGATGTTACATATCCCAAGCAAGCAGTATGCAATGTCTTCCACCCGAGTCGTCTTCCGACCCGCAGCCCAAGAGAGGCGTTTTGCAATGCACGCGGATGAAATTGGAGCGTTGTGGCCAAGTATATCGGAGTCGATTCGTGTGATGATTGTAAGTTGGTCCATGAGACTGTTCTTGGTACCAATACAATCCCATGAATTGTCGAAAAAGGTAACGACTTCTGGCGCTATCAGCTCCTGCAACGTCCAGCCGCGAGTGAACCATCGGCAGTCCCTCAGCCTCGATCCCTTGTACTTGTCCGCGAGGTATACATAACAGATGCTTGACTCCTGATACCAAACAAACATTGAGTTGATGGCTTCAGTCAATTCGGCACTGCTGGATTTGTCGATGCAGCACGTGTCAATCCATACGTAGTCGAGTCCATCGCCGAGTGCTAGTTCACAGGTCTTGAGAATCTTTTGGTATCCTGTTTTTGACTTGGACGATTCCAGATTAGAGTCTTGATAGGTGACCTCTTGATGGCTTTCCCAGGTATGTGAAAGAATGGCATATTTTGGTCTCTCGCCGTAGAATTCCACAAAAGACATGCGTTGTGTCTCAACAAGTTTTCGCACTTCAAGGAGCCGCATTTTGTAGGTGAAGAAGACAAGAAACTGGGCGTGAGGGGAATGGACTTGAGGGAATATGCTCACACCATGTTGGGCTCTATGCATGTCAGACAATGCCTTGAGTCCTGAACTGCTGGCAGTCGCTTATTGGTGACAATGCCAGCCACAACTGAATTCATGCAAGCCTTATGTCAGCTAATAATTGCGTTTTCTGGCTGTTGTCTACCTTGCGCAGACATTTAAGTCACTCTTACTATCTCAATTTGTAGTAGAATAGTATTTTGTATGATGATTCAATTATTGCATCACAATGCACAAGCTAAATGGAAGACAAGTAGGTAATACTATAGAAGACCGTGAAGAGAGAGACCTTCGAGTTTAACCCATGGTCCGGCTTTGGTTCGAAATGTATTTTATGATTGTCCTGTGATTTTCTGAAGTCATCCCAACGTGTTTGAAACCAGGCTAGTGGCTTTTCTAGTATCAGGGGAGGAGAATGTCCAACTCCAGGGTTTTTTTTTTCCAATACGTGCGGCAGAATATCCCAGCGTCACACGGGGCTGCGTGATCATAGTCAAATTGACAAGAAGAGTGCGGCGTTTGTAGATCCTCTTGTGCCACCTCAACCGCACAAATCGCAGTTCTACAGACAATGCGGGGAAGGATAGTCTCCAAACAGGGGTCATCTAAATCTGGGGTCAAAGCACATCTTAAGACAAATACGATATCAACGTAGGAATTATATAGCCTCTGCAGATACCACTTTGCGATTTTTTAAAAATCCAATTGGTTGAGGCGTACAAAATGATCTACATCCTCCTTTCATTTGACTGAACGTCATGGCGTAGGTCAACTTCAGCTACTAAGCTGCCTCAGCTGACGTAGAAGCCATACGCACCATTAAACACTGCATATAAATAGCTGTGGTACGTCTGCGCTTATCAGACAATCATCGGCTTCGATTTTCAGAATCCTGCATTGATCCTTGTCGTCAAACCAGCGATGCACGTACATCTTCTTTCTCACCTCGGCACTGTCCTTTGCCTGGGAACAGCCTCTGTAGGAGCGCTTTCTCTAAAGCACAACAAAAGAGGTGATTACGCTGAGATGCCCCAACGTCTCGAAACATAGTTTAGCTAACAGAATCTTAGCCACAAGCCCAGCTTCTCTCGAGATTGGCAATCCAGTTCTTACCTCCAAATGGCTGGAAGGCAGTGACTATGAGCAGGTCGTGGAGTTTTTCGTCACCAACTCGGATGAGAACAATTCTTTGACCTGGGCCGACGGACTGGACGTCAGCGTTGAGTCCTCTTCGCTGGAGACCACCACTCCCGGCACCTTGCTTCGCCTGGGACCGAAACAAAGCGCTGTTGTTCAAGTTGGCGTCAAGAACAAAGCGGGTGTAAAAGCCGGAACACAATGCGATGCGAAGGCTGTTGTGACCTGGGGCTCCAAAGACGATCCTAAAAAGTCGAGCAAGGACTTTTCTGGCCAATGTGGAATTGGTGACTACGATGCTTCGGAAAGTAGCCTTGGTCATCATTGGAACCCGGATTGGTTCAACGAGATCAAATACGGTATCTTCATCCATTGGGGACTTTATTCGGTTCCGGCCTTTGGAAATAAGCCTGGCCCGAAACAGGATTATGCTGAGTGGTAGGTGCTGTTCTATGGATTGTCGCTACTTTCGGCTGATCCAGTGTGATAATCTAGGTATGGCTTCCGCATGACCCAGCCAGACTTCCCGTCCGAAACCTATCAGTACCATCGCGACACATACGGCGAGAACTTCAATTACGACGATTTCGTGTCTAACTTCACCGCCGCCAAGTTTGATGCTGAGGAATGGATGAATTTGGTTTCGGATGCGGGAGCGCAGTATGTCGTACCGGTTACAAGTAAGTCCTTTCCCAAGGATCAATATGAAGGGAAATAACGTTTTCATGTCCAGAACATCACGATGGATGGGCGCTATTCGACTTCCCAGAGTCAGTCAGCAAGCGCTCGACTGTTCACTACGGCCCAAAGCGAGACTTTCTCAAAGAACTTCTAGACGTTGCGAAAGCCAAACACCCCAAGATTCGCCGCGGTAAGTATAATACATGGCTCTTGTTCACTAGGCTAACACATTCTAGGCACTTACTTTAGCATGCCGGAGTGGTTTAATCCAGCCTATGTCAAGTACGGCTGGGACCAGCATTACAAGGGTAATTATTATGGACGGCCACCAACCAATCCCTACACCAACAAGAGCATCGAATACACTGGCTACGTGGAAGTCGATGACTTTCTCAACGACATTCAGAGTCCACAGATCGAGGCCCTGTTCTATGAATATGAGACCGAGATCCTTTGGTGCGACATCGGAGGTCCCAACAAGGCTGTAGATGTTATTGCGCCTTGGCTAAATTGGGCTCGTGATAAGGGTAGGCAAGTCACTTTTAATGACCGATGCGGCCCGTCTGGAGACTACAGTACCCCAGAGTAAGTTCATCACTGGTCCATTTAGTGTCATCAATTACGCTGACGTATTTCGAGGTATGCTGGTATCTCCTTCAAGGCCAGCAAATTCGAGAGCAACCGAGGTCTTGATCCTTTCTCATTTGGATACAACTTCATGACAACGGATGAGGAATATCTCTCGGGTGAGGAAATCGTCAAAACCTTGGTGGATAATGTTGTCAACAACGGAAACCTTTTGCTGAACATGGGCCCCAAGCCTGATGGAACCATTCCGAAGCAGCAACAGCTCAATCTGCTAGATGCTGGAGAATGGATCAAGAGTCACGGTGAGGGTATTTTTGGTACCAGGTATTGGCCAACTGCTCAAACTTCTGGGTCACTTCGATTTGCTACGAAGCCAGATGCATTTTACATACACCACGTCGGTCAGCCATCTTCCGCACTGGTCATCAAAGAGCCTGTTCCTTGGATCGAGGGTGATGTGGTGACTGCTGTGGGCGGTAGTGGTGATGGCACAGTGCTTAAGGTCTCCGAGAACGATGGGTCATTCTCGGTGGAGTTGCCAGAGGATGTTATCAAAGGAGACAAGTACATCTGGACGATCAAGATTGCATATAGTACTGGGAAATAGGTATCTTAGACGTGTTCTCTTGGACAAAGAAGCAACATTCAACATTTGCTTTCTACAAACTTAGAAATAGTCTAAATTCAACATATATGTAATGTAGTCTACCAACTTGACCACCGCAATACGCAAATTTCTATGTCTCGCATAATACGCTACAGTGATGTCACTTGGTCCGTGAAACAAACTTCATGGCTTTGTTTTTGCTCATTTTCCCGTTGCATATTTAATGGCACAGAAATATCCGGCCTGATCCTACTGGTTGGTCACGAGTAGGTGTGGCTGTTGGTGGGCGGGTGGGTCACTGTAAGTTCAGCTCATTCGAGACAACGCTAGCCATTATCCTTCTAGCACACTGCTAACTAACATATATGGCATGGTAGTTGCGCGGCAGGTAGATGATCAATGAAGCTTCGCATTCGACATAGCACACGGAATACTTGCCACTCTATGTATAGAGGCATTCTCCTACCTGTCATTATTGTCTCTTCCCCAATGTTTCTATTGCCAATATTTTGAGCCGCTCTCTGACTGTCATGATGAAATCTCACGACCACATTCCAGTCATCGATTCTCACATCCATTTATTCCCAGCTTCAGAAACCAGTTCTCTTTCTTGGTATACAAATGATCACCCTCTCGCTGGCCAACACTCAGTCGACCAATACCGCGAGGCAACGACGTCTGAGCCCTCTTTATCGGGATTTATTTTCGTTGAAACGGACCGGAAGAATGACCTCAAGTCCGGTGAGCTTGATGGCTCAGGGTGGAGGGAGCCTCTCAATGAACTAGCCTGGATCAAACGTGTCGCCCTGGGACGGCCGCACCCTGGTGAAGGACATAATGCCCAGGATCAAGAATCATGCTTGGGAATTGTCCTTTGGGCACCACTCCCCAGTACCACAGATGCTATGAAGCTGTACCTCCGCAGGGTGGCAGAAACAGCCGGACTGGCGTGGTCAAAGGTCAAGGGTTTCCGATATCTATTGCAAGATGAGCCACACGGTACTATGCTCCAAGATACCTTTATTGAGAACACGAAGCTTCTTGGCCGCTGTGGCTTCACTTTCGACGTATGTATTGATCTACACCGACGAGGCCAACAGCAGATTGTAGACCTTGTTGCGTTCGCAAGGTTGACGCGAGATAACGTTCCCGAGAATAAGAAGGTGGTTTTGGTTCTAGACCATCTCTGCAAGCCTGATCTGAGCGATTCTGATGCTGTCTCAGACGCTGCTTTCACGACCTGGCGTGCTGCAATGCACGAGCTGGGCCAAGATGCGCACACTTATGTCAAGTTCTCTGGCGGCTTTGCAGAGATGGACGGCTCGGTTAAAGATCTCTCCACCAACGCCATCAGCAAGGCTCTGGAGAAATGGTTCAGAGTGTTACTCGAATCATTTGGACCGAGGCGCATTATGTTTGGTAGCGATTGGCCTGTCTGCACGATTAACATGTCGAATGCTTGGTCACGCTGGCGGGATGTGACTATACAGTTATGTCAGGAATCAGGCTTGACGCTGGAAGAGCAGGGTATGATTTTCTCGGGTACCGCCAGACAGGCATACAAGTTATAGTCTAGCAGCCAAGGTCTTTCTGACCTGGCCATTGCAAGTATACAGGCAGCTAGCATATTATCTTCCAAGACTCTGGTCAGATCTGTATAGCTTTGATACATCCAAGAATTAATTTAAGCTGCATCTAATCTATATCCTGGAAGTCAAGGGATTGTGGAGAAACAGTACCTGATGATGCCAACTCTATTGTTTTAAGCTATTCTAATGTCTCTCTGCAATTTTACCAAGATAGAGTCGAGCAGGGACCTCTCTCAAGGTTGATAAAACACTTCCTCAATAGGTTTCCACCAGGATGGCTCCATAGACTCTGAGCTTACAGCACCTGGAACAAGGCTCTCCTGAAAAGCATCAGTCATTTTCCACCACTCCCTCACACGTGGATTCTCAGCCATCCTCTTCATATCAGTGGCAAAGTCAGTGCCGACATATTTAAATGAGGCAAACAGGTAATGGCTCTGGTCGTCGTAAAAGATACTATCTGCCGGCCGGTAACAATTTTGATTTGTTAGCATTATGCAATCTTGTTGCTTTGACGACGGGAAAGAGAGGGCTTCAGCGTACAGTCTCGCATATTGCACTGCTCATTTTGCGCAAGCACCTCAGGCCATACTCTTGCGTGGACTTGCTTGTATTCTGCAACGTGCTCGGGTTTGAGCTTGATGATTTGCGCAAAGCGACGAGGAGGCTCGTCAGACATTTTGACACATGACAATTGCCGTGGATTGTTTTGAGAGAAGGGGCAGTCTAGATGACGACAGAGTGTAATATTAGATGACAGCAAAAAATGTGAGCCGCTAGCTGTGTAATCTTATAGTATAGGCGATGTTTGTAAGGTCCCTGGAAGGGTCCGTGTGTATGGCCCCCAATCGACTCGACAGTTTCTCGGATAATCACGCGGTACAAAGGGACAAGATACCACTGTGTCTATTGTTGGGGGTGAGGTTCATACAATGTAGAAGGTTTTTGTTGATGCTATGATGTCTGTTAAGATCAAGTGCCTCATCCCTTCTGAGTTTGGGGTCAATACTTGTGACGCACGGGGCACCAAACTTCGTCAAACTTGGGGTTCTTGTGGGTACAATTGTCAAACCTCGGCATAGTCTCTTGTAAGTTTACTATTGGGGAAATGGAGTTTGTAAATAATGCTCATGATCGACGTGGGTATAGCTTACGGAGACGGCAGCCGACTGCTGGCACGCTATGGACATGGCACAGCGATCAATATTGTGATAAACCGACCGCCAAAACAGCCACCCCCAACTTCCCCTTTGCCATTCAGCACATGTTATACGATCTTCCCAGCAAAATGCAAAGAATGTGATTCACCAATACGTAGTCGCCATGTGACAGGGCTGCGAAGCCAGTTCATGATCGTTGTCATGAGCGGGGTAGGTGCAGTGTGAGGTGTAATTATCCGACGGGACGGGTTCACTCCCCAGCCTCCAACCACGAAAGAAATAACCCAATTGGACAGATTAACTACTTGTTTTGGGGGTCTAACCCCAGATGAAGCTCCCGTCCGAGCTTCACTGTTCCCTTCCCCACGGGGTAGGTTACCTCAAGATCTACATGTGAAGTGGATATAAATAATTACAAGCTCCTCCATGCTACTCCTCTTCTCCATCAGCAAGCATAGTTAGCTCTCTGGTTCTGTACCTTACTGCTTCCC
Source organism: Fusarium coicis (assembly GCA_013781345.1). Lineage (NCBI taxonomy): Eukaryota > Fungi > Ascomycota > Sordariomycetes > Hypocreales > Nectriaceae > Fusarium > Fusarium coicis. The sequence goes on along the minus strand of JAAOAJ010000064.1, from coordinate 38,264 downwards.
CAGGAAACCTTCCAACTTCAATCCAGAGTCTCAACTGTCAAAATGGGCGTTAAAGCATTTTTCAAGAAGAGGTCACTCAAAGTCTCCGACGATCGAGTGACCAAAGCCGCAGAACTTACCTTGCGCGAGTCCGTCTGGCCCATTGCACTTGTCACGGTCTTGTTCTTCCTCTGGGGCTTTAGTTATGGTCTCTTGGATACGCTGAATAAGCATTTCCAGGTGACTTTGCATATTGACAGAGCAAGGTCTGCTGGACTGCAAGCTGCTTACTTTGGGTTCGTCTCGATTTCTGCCGTGCGTCTCGTCACATCTAACAATGCTTCTCTAATAGTGCCTACCCCCTCGCTTCTCTTGGTCATGCTGCTTGGATCCTACGACACTACTCCTACAAGGCTGTATTCATCTGGGGACTCAGTCTCTACGCCATCGGTGCCCTGATTGCCATTCCCGCTATCAAAGCAAAGTCCTTTGGAGGTTTTTGTGCCGCCATTTTCATCATCGGTAATGGTCTTGGGTCCCTCGAGACAGCTGCCAACCCTTTCATCACTGGTAAGGATTTGAAGTAACCTTCCTGCTGGCCTGTTTTCTGATCTGAAGTAGTCTGTGGCCCTCCCAAATATGCCGAAATGCGAATCAATCTGTCTCAAGCCTTCAACGGTATTGGCGCGGTCGTTGCACCTGTTCTGGGTTCATATGTCTTCTTCAACTTTGACGATGAAAAGGCCCTGGCAAACGTGCAGTGGGTGTATCTGTCCATTGCCGTATTCGTCTTGCTTCTCGCCACCCTATTCTTCTTCTCCAACATACCTGAGATCACCGATGCTGGTACGTTTCAATGCTCTGGTGAACTTGGCGATCTTCAGTTCTGACAGCGGTTTCTCGAATCTAGATATGGCTCATCAAGCCGAATCCTCCAACTCTGATACCCATGATAAGCCTCTACGCAAGCAATACCGACTGTTTCATGCCTCCTTCGCACAGTTCTGCTACTGCGGAGCTCAGGTGGCTATTGCAAGCATGTTCATCAACTATGCCACCGAAACGAGAAAGAACACCAGCGATTCCACCGGTTCCAAACTTTTTGCAGGTGCACAGGCTGCATTTGCTGTTGGTCGCTTCTTCGGCGTCTTCCTCATGAAGTATTTCAAGCCTCGTCACATCTTCCTCGTCTTCCTGAGCATGTGTGTTATCTTCATCTGCCCTTCAATTACAGAAAGGGGCAATACAGGAATCGCCATGCTCTACGTGGTCTTGTTCTTTGAGTCCATCTGTTTCCCGACAATTGTAGCTCTTGGTATGAGAGGTCTCGGCCGACACACCAAGCGTGGCAGTGGCTTTATCATTGGTGGAGTCATTGGTGGTGCCTGTGTTCCCCCTCTTACTGGTATGGCCGCAGACAGACACGGCACGGGCATGGCCATGGTTGTTCCTTTGGCGTTCTTTGTGGCTGCTTGGACTTTTCCGTTCTGCGTCAATGTTCTTCCTGGCTACAAGAAGGGCATCGATGCCTTTGAGAACGCTCCAACCGAACCATCCAGCATCGCCGAATGGGGAGAGAAGGGCAGCCAGGATGAGCAACGCCACGAGACTGTTGTTGAAGAGGTCAAGCCATGATGGATCTCGGCATCTATTAATCCGGCTTGGTATCGATGGTAAAGTGGGCTTGTTTAATTCCACCTTCTCTTGAGCTTGTCTCTTATTATCCTTAGACCATTTGGAGGTTGCCCTTAGGGCATAGCAATAAACTCGAGTGGTCACATCTTGATTGATCGTCTGTTCTTGTTGTTCCACTCTAGCGATTCGTCGTATTGTGCTGACCCTCCAAGACCACGCTTAGTATCGCACTGATGAATCATCGCACGCTTCACACTAAGCTCTGTGCGATGATATCATCTCTTAGGTACTTGTCTCAACCATAAATCTTCCATCTAGATCACGACTTGAAGCACCTGTCACCTTAGTATTAGGCAATCAGGGCCCTTGTGATAGCGCAAATGGTAGGCATTGTAGCGGATGTCGTGTAACAGATTTATGCCTCATCACTTTTATCAAAGATCGAGTCTCTACTCCACGGTTTGTTTATGAGCTCTATTAAACAACAAGTAACAGCTAGAGCGCCAGGCCAGTTGCCCCTTCGTTCCATCGGTACAAAGATAATGCTCGGCGGCGAGCCTTACTCTCCTCCAAGTTAGATGTCGCTGGACTCCGGACACTGTATAAAGTCGATCTAAGCACTTTTCGGAACCGCTTCTACGCATAGAAATTAGCATTGCACTGACCATTCTGGGATATGGCATGATGGGGAACAAACCTGAAACTCGGTGCTCAAAGTAACAACACAAACCTCATGTGCTCGTATAATAATCTCGCAAGCCTTTTCGACAGACTCGTTCAGTCCAATTTGAGGCATTCGATCTGCAAAAAGCAGCAGGATAAAGCTTCCATGCAAAAGATAGATGCCGAAAAGATAAGGCATGAAAGAAAGCTCTGGGTCGCATACCAAAATTCGCGACATGGCGTCAGATGCAGCTATTGCATGAGATGCACACTTCATGAAACCTACAGACGGTATCCAGCCATCTTTATTATCCAGCATTGATACAGCGTCCCACTTTCCATGGAGAAGGACGTGAAGAACGTGCAGTATGAATGTACTGTATGCAGTGACAAGCTGAGCTTGCGCGTGTTGACGGTGCGATGAGGCGTGGCTAGCGGTATGTGAAGTCCTGGAATGATCGCCGTGATTCTGTTGTGGTGATATCGCGCATTGAGGCGTGCGCACTTGACTCGCGGGTATAGCTGAGGCGTCAAGCGCATCGACTTGGTATGCGCTGGCTAAATCGGCTATGCTCTGTGCACACTGCGCCATGACTTGCTCTATCATTGCCGTAGCTGGGTCATCTTCCTCATCATGCCCATTGACCTGATGTCTTCGAATATTGCCAAATCTTGGATGAGACTTTTGTCTGTGCAGTTGAATGACATCTCCAAGGATCGTCATAAGTGGTAGAAAGTATTCAAAGAAGCCGATTCCAGAAATACGCGTTGGCGCGCCAAAATTTGGAGAATGTGAGCTACTACCAAATGTTGTATCAATCGGGTTTCGTTCTGACGATAATGCTGCCCAAGCCTCATCTGAAAGCGGTGCATGCAACTGACATTCGTCATCGAGGATGCGCAGTGGTGCGTTGAATGATAGAGCCAAGTGGCGATCGAGGCAAAAGATTAGCCAGAATGCTCTCCGACGTTCTTCTCGGACTTCTGCTATGGTCAATCCTGTGCGTGATGCTTCACAGGACCTACAGCCGCATGAGGTTGTTTGACTTGTGCACAGGGATGTCTCTGACTGGGTGAAACTGTTGTCAGACGAGTCTTCTCTGTTCAAGCCCATGTTATGAGACAGCCGTAGTGCCTTATTCCACCATCGAAGGCAATCTGTCTTGAAATCGCCGCCCGAAGAGACAATAGTGACGAGGATGAACATGAGGACATCGTCAACCAGAGGTACTGGTGGAGAGACAGTAGACGCTGATCCAACATGGTACTCTTGGCGACTTTGATCACCAGCCGTGGCATACTCAAGATCTCTCACAAGAGGACCACCTGATAAATCGAGTTGGCAGAGTTCATTGGACAGATAAGACTTACTGACTGGTAGTTCTGTTCCATACGTCGCGATCTCTTCCCTGAATCAACGCCATCATCAACTTTCTCAGCTCTTCACAAACAATGGCTTTCTGGCCCGGCAGTAGAAACAAGGAACTCTCTGCTGTCTGTGCACTGACCCACAGCATGGTCACCAGTAAAGCTGGTGTACATGTTCGTGGGTTCTCGTCTCGCAGGAGCGACTCTTTTCGCATGACGTGTGCTAAAACGTATGGAGACGAAGATTTAAACAAAGATCCTCCTGGCTCAACGAAGTAGAGCTCAAACAGTTCACAGACAAGCCTGGCGTCGATGATGCCGTGGAGCAATGGGATTATTGGCTCCAGGCACTTGTAACGGCATCCGCGAGATGGCAAGTCTTGGGTGACTGTTGAAGCTCGCTCGCGTGTAGGTGACTCATGAACAGAGACGGCACCATGATGAACCGTGAGGTCGAAATCAGGGAGAGGGTATGAAGGCTGAAGGTCAGCTACATGATAGAGATGGTCGAAGGTCGGAGCCGGAATTGAATCGGCTGGCATCTCAAGAGATACAGCATCATGATGTGATGAGTGGCTGGACGAGTATTGCGACGAGACTGTGTCCTGGGGGTTTGCGGGGAGACCCGGGCTTTCCTGTACGTCATATGTCCCGCCCTGATCCGGCTGTGAATTCAGGGTGCTTTGCTCAAGATCACAATCAGCTTCCGATGAGTAAGGCTCTCGTTCCTGCTGTGGCTGCGGTACTCGATTCGCTGGCTTTGGTTTACGGCCACGCTTGCCGATACTTCGTGCATAATGACAGGTCGATTGGTATTCTAGATCATGAGCAGGTCAGCAGAATTCTCCCCCATGTCACGAGTCGGATGCTCACCTTGACAACGACGACTGGGGTGTATCCCAAGGTCAGCTCCTCGGTATCTTGTGATTAGGGTTCTGCTCCAGTCACTTACCACGGCTGCTGACCATCACAACGGACTCTCAAAGTGCTGCATCTATCGCAAGCAAGTCTCGTTCTCTTCCGCGCACTCGGTGGATCCCTCTTGGCATATTGACGCGGTTCATCATGATGAGGATCCATGATTATCCGCTGCTTGGAAACAGTGCGGGACGCCCACTATAATCAGGATAATTAAGGACGACGCAGAGAAACATCCGTGCGACGTCTGGGTATTTAGCAATTTACCGCCGGAATGGCTCAAGCGATTTATTTTATCCGACGGAGGGGAACTGAACCAATCATTAAATTGCCAGAATGAGGGGGAAGATACTAGGCTGCTCTCGGTAAAGTCCTACGCTACTCTACATTTTCTACTGTTGAGGATTTGAAGCATCGGGAAAAGGGCGCTGGCTACTCTCCACCTCCACCATAAAATTAGATTTGTTGCTGTAAATGAGCTAATTGCCTGTTTCGGGAAAGATAAAGAATTGGCTTAGTCTTGGCTGTAGGACACACTGACTGTGTTTTACCTGATAATTCTTAAATGGAGATTCGAGTGGAGATAAAGACTTAGTCAATAGCTGTCGCTCACGAGTATAAATCGTAAAATTAGAGAAGTTGCCGAGAACATATTTACCTGTATCGATTTGCTCAAAATTAATAAACACTATCTTCCAGCATCCAAGAAACTATGGTTATTATCAAGGCTATCACCTCACACGATGTGCGGTTTCCTGTGGGTAGTCAGAGAAACAGCGGGCTCGCTCAACATGCACTGACTACACCACGTAGACTTCACTGGACAAGGCTGGCTCAGATGGCATGAACCTCTCACCAGACTACTCAGCTGCGTTTTGTATTATTACAACCGACGACCCCAACTTTACCGGTCATGGCATGGTATGTGAAAAATCCCCGACTCTCCATTGAACCGAATCTCACAGAATATTCGTAGACCTTCACAATTGGTCGCGGAAATGAGCTTGTCTGTGGCGCAATCGACCTCCTCGCTCCATTAATACAAGGCAAAGATCTTTCTGAGCTTACAAAAAACTGGGGTAAAACCTGGCGATACTTGACCTCAGACTCACAACTTCGTTGGGTTGGCCCTGAAAAGGGTGTTATACATCTCGCTCTCGGTGCCCTCGTCAATGCAATCTGGGACTTGTGGGCAAAGACGTTGGGGAAGCCTGTTTGGCGTGTTGTTGCGGACATGACGCCAGAACAAGTCATCCAGTGCATTGACTTTCGCTATATCTCTGACGTTCTGAGTCCAAATGATGCCTTGGAAATCCTGAGAGCAGCACAAAAGGGTAAGGCTGAGAGGATCCAGGAGGCTTTGAACAACCGTGCGGTTCCTGCATACACTACTAGTGCCGGCTGGTTGGGGTATGGTGAAGACAAGATGAAGAAGCTACTTGAGGAAAGCGTGCAACAGGGTTTCAAGCACTTCAAACTCAAGGTTGGCACAGATCTCGAGGAAGATCGGCAGAGACTGAGGATTGCCCGTGATGTGTTGGGCTATAATAGAGGCAACGTACTCATGGTGGATGCAAATCAGGTATGTCCCGGGACAACTTCTAGGTCCGAGAACACTTAACTTACCCTCTTTGATAGGTCTGGTCCGTCACTGAAGCCATCACACACATGAACGCTCTCGCAGAATTCAAGCCATGGTTCATCGAAGAACCAACATCACCAGACGACATTCTCGGACACGCTGCCATCCGCCAAGGTCTATCCAACACAACCCATGGCGCCATCGCAGTAGCAACAGGAGAAATGTGCCAGAACCGCGTCATGTTCAAACAGCTTCTCCAAGCAGGCGCCGTGGACATCATCCAGCCCGACGCATGCCGTGTTGGTGGTGTGAACGAGGTTCTGGCGATTCTCCTCCTGGCTGCCAAGTTCAAGGTCCCCATTGTCCCGCATTCAGGCGGTGTAGGACTACCGGAGTATACGCAGCACTTGAGTACTATTGATTACGTTGTGATTAGCGGTCGGAAGAGTGTTTTGGAGTACGTGGATCACTTGCATGAGCATTTCCACCATCCGTCCAAGGTTGTTGATGGACATTATGTCACGCCCTTGACGCCGGGATATAGTGTGGAGATGAAGCCGGAAAGTTTGGTGCGGTTTGCATATCCAGGCAACGATGACAGTTGGTGGACAAGCAAGGAGGCAGAGATTGTTATTAACCAACCGAGGGTCAAGGCGTTTTAGAGGATACGATGTATTTCAGCTCCAGACTATCGATTCAACCAAACTGTAATTTCCAGTTCAATTTATTGAATGTCACATAGCTATGAGCTTCTGCTACGCTACAGACCGCCACTGACTTAGTCTTCCCTCGGAGCGTGCCCTCACCAGCTACATCGCCCCAGCAGTCATCACAAAGAGATGCACTCTTTCGCGGGGTCAAGTACAGCAGGGAAATAAGGCAACAAACTGAAAGTCATCCTTTTGCTGACAGTAGGGGCCGGGAGCTGGAGATAGGCGACGCACAAGCTCTTTCACGTCTTCATCCGACTAACGGCACCTGCGTTCCTTAACACTGATACAGCTGTTGTTCATAGATGGCATTAAGCTTCATAATTGCGCCAAAGACGATGGAGACCTTGACGAGGAGGGTGTATCTGAACAGCTCAATTAGACTCAATCACACTACCATTATGCAGCACTAAGGGAAGCGATAGAAATAGGATTCATATTCTTCTAGCTACTCTACTGAACAAGGCCCTGAACAAAACACATATAAAGCATCGAATGCTGAAAAGATGGAAGCAGAAGATTATCTTGTTCCTCTGCAGACGATGTAAATTTGTAGACGCACATAATTCCCTCACGCTGCTACTCCGATTGTTGCGACTTGCTTCAGCTCCCCGCTCTTCTGTGTTGTGATATCTGCTGTATCAGACTCATTGATATCTTTCCCGTTGGAGTCATTCTTGACTGCCTTGGGCTTCTTCCCAGAAAAGTCGTAGTCTAACCACTCCCCAATGATCAGGCGAACTCGCTCAGCGAGCGACAATCTGCTCTCCACTGCTTGAGGATCTAGCTCCGTACAGCTTATCAAGCTCTCGGAGTTTCCATCAGTCTTTAGTACTCTTTTGACTGCTACCACATTCTGCTCCAGGTCTGAAAGAGTGCTGACGCCTGTTATGGTAGATACCGAGAATGAGGGAGTGCAGTTCTGCTTCGCTTTCACAATGGCGTATTGCATCGCTAGAGAACATAGACTCTCTCCTTCTCCGTGCTTGTCCATCCACTCAGCGGCTTCAGCTGCAGCAGCCCTCAGACCTTGAGGTGCAGGATGCCAATCACCTGTCAGTCCAACAGGAATACCGCCTGTCCTCAATAGTCCAACCGCCAGTGGACTGGAGCAGAAGACTGAGTTTACGCCAGCTGCGCGGAACCGTTCAAAACCCCGGGTCTCGGCTTGTGTATTCTGTAGAGTGAGCTGCGCCCATGTTTGGACAACATCGACAGGGTGTCCATATTTCTGTCGGGCCAGGCTAGCGACTTCAGCTAGAACATCAATGTCGTAGCCGGAGATTCCGACCCGTAGAATAACACCAGCTCGTTGGAATTCCAGCAGTATACCAACGGCAGTGACGGCTTCATCCAAGGAGACGTACTCAACATCGTGACAGAACACAACATCCAAGTATGTAGTCCCAAATCGCTTCAGGGACCTGGCCACAGACTTTTTGATCCAGTCGGGTGAGTAATTAAACTCATTTTCCTTGATGCGGCCAACCTTGGTCATGAGTACATAATCGCTTCTCTGGTATTTTGACTGAATACGGGAATCTGATAATGCAGCGCCCATGAGTTGCTCTGAGGGCTCATAGTATGGCGATGTGTCAATGATGCGCACGCCCAGTTCGAATGCGCGTAAGAGGATGTCGACGATAGGAAAAGATTCAGGCTCAGGGTTCAGTTGGTAGCTGAAGCCGGCTCCGCCCATGGCCAAGACTGGGGGTGAAGAGTTTGGCGACATTTGGTTGTGATGTTGGATAGACGTGTTTGAGTAGAAAATGGAGTAGATGCTTATAAGATTGAGATAGTTGAAGTGATAAAGGATAAGAGATCTGTAGCTAAGACAGTCTTAATCGATTTGCGATGTGTATTGGTCCTTTCGATATGAATCTTGAATAGAAATCAGTTATTCAGACTTGTATTTTGGATTTATTGTTTCTCAATGCGTTAAGACGCCTCAGAGGGATTTTTATCATATCGGCCCGTTACAAATAAGATCTGCAGCTTGATAGAGTATCATTGGTGCATATCTGTTAGTGGATACGGTTGGCTTTGGACTAAATACCCGACGGTTAATTCTCTCATGCCAGACCACCATCCATCCGGTATTAACCTTCCTAGACTCCACTGACCATGCAACTGTCGCTTTGCTGACAGTCAAAGCGCTTGCGTGTCTCAATCAAAGATTGAGACATCTGCAGAAACACATAATTGCGACGGGAGTTTAGTCAGAATAGATTAGGCAATGTTTGAGGGAGTGCATGAAGCTCGGAAATAATTCATATGTACATCTCTCTATACTATTATCCCACAGTCTTACACTATTGACTCTTGGACGGAATTCTATAGACCTGATACTCATCTCCTGCATTGACAGGCAAGATATTGAACGTCACAAACCCATCTGGACTCTCAGGTTCCAGCCTAACAAAGGCCTGGGCCGCATGCTGCTGTTTCGTGCCAACCCAATACGCCCCAGCAGGAAACTTCATCGTCTTCTTGCTCAACTCCGTATTCACTGTAGTCAATGCAATACCCTCATACTTAGTCTCTGCCAGCGTAGCAGATGTGATGTTATATGCCTCCACATCACCTTCAAAGTCGACAGCAAGTTCGTCCACGACAACACCAGCTGCTCGAAGGCGGAGAGCAGCGTTGGCCCAGGCTCTGCTGAAGATGTAGGCCTCGGGACGTGCGCGGGTAAGGTTATTCGCGGGAGGCGTATTGTTGCCGAATAAAACAGGAACCTCAGTGATGCTTCCAGTCTCGGCATCAAGGTATGGCCATGTTGTCTCCATCCATCTTGGCTGATCCCTTACAATGATCTCGTGGTCATTTTCGATAAAGTCCTTCCTCGCTTCTTCGACAGTTTCGTATACCAGCTCGGCATTATCAGCGGCAATCTGCAGGACCGTCTCAGCAGCAGTCAAACCGGCTGTTGTTCTACGCTGGAAGTTGCGATCACCGATTCCGATTCCTCTCGTCTCTGAGAGAAAAGCCAGTCCTTGACCGAGGAAGACAGTGACTTCGCCGCGAGTATCGGTGACAAAGTCTTGAAGCTTGATGGTGTCGTTTGCTTGTGATGCAACAACGTAGCCGTTCGTAGTCAGGTTCTTCTTTCGCAGAGCGCTAGCGACTTCTGGGACAAACAGAGATTCCGCCATTGAACGAATGTCAGTGTGGACATTTGGGTTCTTGAAAGCCGAGAACTGGTTGTCCTGGACCGGGATATAGGTCTTGTTCTGATATTTCAACCCTCTTCGGGCTCCATACTCGTGGCAATCGAGATGGAGATGGGCATTGAATTTTAGATTCAACTGCTTGACGTCCATGGTCTGTTGCGAAGCCATCTTGGTATGGTCTCGGTTGGGGTCAAAGCTCGTGGCAAGAAGACGCTGAAAATAAGCCGATCCATCGGGGTTATATCGTGGAAGAACAATAATATCGAGCTTCTCTAGAAGGCCAAGTGCCCATTCTGGCTCAGCATCCATTTTACCGAGGAGTGCGAGAAGTCCTTCTTCACCAGCCGGTTCATTCCCGTGAACTCCGCCCTGCAGCCAGACTCGGACTTTGTTAGTGGTGTTGCCCACTGGCGACGTCTGCAAGAGAGATTTCGATGCAGACAACACAACATAAGGAATCGAGCGTCCCTCTTCAGAGGTGAACACGGGATTGCGATAGGTCATCCAGTCGTTTCGCGATGCAAGCGTCCACAAGAATTGTTCCAGCGTCTGCTGGGAGTTTGGCGCTGATGTGCCATTGGCGAAGCCTGGAGCAACATTCTCTGGATTGATGAAGGCTGGAGAGTAGAGCTTTTGATCTACATCCGGAAAGTTGGCAGCGATTTGGGGAGGGTCCTCCTCAAAGGGGACTTTGTTTCCAGCATAGGAGAGCGCTGCGGCTCCAGAAAGGAGTGTTGAAAACACAAGAGAATGCATCGTTGCTTGCTGATTAAAATGCCTCTTGAAACGCATATTTCCTTCCCTTATATACATCTGAACACCTCCGAGCCAAGTCCCGGTGTTGCAATGAGCTTCCCTCTTGATACTAGCAAGTGAATATCATTGTCGAATGCGATAAGGGTCGACTTGTAACCCCGCGATCTCGTGTATTGCCAAGCTCGATGATCCACTGTTATCACTTGGCAGTCCGACCACGGCGGCCAACTTTCAACAGACACTTGGGAAAGCAAATCTTCTATCGGGGACTTATAGAGGTGTTGATTGAAGTATATACTCATTAAACCGGGGAAAGCAAGCAAGATTACAGGCATTATGAATCGTGTAGGCCTGGTAACAGTATACTGTAGAGATCTAATCAATGTCAAAGCGCTTAGAAATCCGCTCACTGTCCATAGTTAGGATGCTGAGATGCCGCGGGTTTGGCTCAAATTCGCTCGGTGAAGTGGGTATGTTGTTTGTGCCTTAGCCTTGGCCTTGCAACAGTGGCTTCAATCCCTTCCCAAAGTTGAATACGCACAAGACAGCAAAAGCAACAGATATGACGGTAAAAGAAAGAGCGAACGAGGCAAAAAGCAGCATCTCTTCCCTCATCAATGTGTGCGCCAGCAGGCCATCGCCGGTGAGCACTATGAGGCGCGTGATTAGGTATACTATCGCTGCTATATGAACAATCTTGACAGGCATTAGTTCTAGTTAAATGACTTGTTCGGGTTTACATACTATGACCAATATCATGCCTAGCATATGTTCGTTTTTGGCGCATACACCAGCAAGAATGGCGTGAATGATTGAGACGGGAATGATAGTCATGGTCAGTCCAAACTCTGGCTCTCGGTAATGAACGTCGACAAGGCCGTACGTGATAAGAAACAGGCTTAGCAGTAAGAGGGAGACTTTGAGAAACACCAGATATGCCTATCAAGTTTAGTATACAACCTACTAGGACTGCTGGTCACATACCAGGTACTTGACATGTCTCGCTGTCATCTTCAGGTCCGGGCTGATGTGCTCGTACAAAGACCATGAGAACTCCATGTGAAGGTAATAGGCCAACGCACACATACAAAGACTGCACGCCGATGCTACAGCAATGCAGGTAATTGACATTGGGCCAGCGATATCCCAATACGGCATGCTATTGTCTGCAAAAGGCGTTTTGTACATGTCCTCCCCGCGACTAACACTCTGCGTAGCGCCTTTTATTTGGAAGTACTGCATACCAATGGAGATTGAGAAGCAAATGTTGAGAAGACATTGACTCCATAGTTGGATCTTGTTCTTGATGCGGCACGAATCCACGGACAGAACGGCTTGGAACCCGAAACTGATAATCGACACTGTAGAGGCTACAGGCGTAACGTATGAGACTGGACGGGATTAACCCAATCGAGTTACTCCACAAGAATGGCCCTGATACTGTGAGTTGCTCTGCGCCAGAAAACCAGGAATTCGGGGCTCACGTTTGCAGAGAAATGACGATGACAGCCTGAGCAGCCGTTATGCCAACAAAGGCCCATTCCAGACGTGTTTCAGGTTTCAGCATTTTCGAAGATTTTTCAGTTGACAAGGGATACGAAGTCCGAAAAGAGGTTGACGAGAAACCCGAAGAAAAGTGCGACCAAAGACTCGGGTTGTCACACGTGCACTCCACTGTTTTTCTCGTAAACGGGAAATGCTATTTGGCTGATCCCAATCGACTAACATGGTGAACGGGCTCTGAAGTGGCCAATGCAGTGGGGTCTCTCGGGTTTAGGCCAATTGTTTGTTTTCTTCGGCACTTGTGATGATGTAGCTCCGACTTAACTGAGCCTCGTCTGGTGGTACTATAAATAGATAACATGACTTAGCTACAAAGCTGAGTGAAAATGAATAATTGGCTGGAGGTGACTGTGAGGTCAAGATCTGGCATATCAAGAATTTATGTAAAATAGTAACCACGAAAGTATAGCAAATATACCGATCCGGCATCGAACATGGTACTTTACCCCGTTTCTCATCGGCTGTCTCTGTAAGTATCCTTGTCTTTACTTGATGAACAAATACTGATTCTCCACAGTCGAGGCATTCGGCTATGTCCGCCGTGCCCTGGCTTAATATTATTACTAGCCTTATAGATAATATTACTAGTATTTAGTTTTTACTAGAATACTATAGTAATACTATTAATAAGACTAAGAGGTAGAAGGCTATAAAGACTAAGTAGTTGGTTTTAAATATTAATTATAGAAATATTATTATAAAGTAGTATATTAAAGAAAGTAAGAATTTTAAGCTTAATATTATTATTAGTTAAAGCTAGAAGTCTAGAAAGGTAAACGTAAATAGTTAAGGGCTAGATTTAGTACTAGTATTTAAATATATTTATATAAATATTACTCAAGTTATAACGCTTACTTCTATTTCTTTAAGCTCTAAATGTTTAAGTTTAATTTAATAGTAAGTCCTATAAACCACTCCCGGTTTATTACTGTAAAAACCTATAACTTACTGTAACGAGACGCAGGAGCATAATACGTTTAGTTAGTTTGTGGCACGACTGACTCATGTATTCGAATAAACCGGCCAATACCATTATCGGCTTAGACGCCAAGCTTACCAGAGGTCTTCCGGCAATGTTTAGTGCTGCAATCATAAAGGGGCCCTGCAGCTTAAATTTTGCTAAGGGCATATAGTGGCTATGTGGCTGGCTGAGCTAACGCGACTAACTTACTTTTTGCCAATTATTTCAAATAGCGGCATTTTTCTTTCAGCTGAGCTCGCTTAGGTTTTGCTTTTTTGGGCTAAGAATTACTCTCTTGTGCTTCAATTTCTTGCTACAAGCTCTTGTCTCAGTCGAATTCGCCTCGTGATCATTAAGTCAACTTTTTCTAGTCCCTTTTGTTGCTCTTGGTCGAGCTGCTTCCCTATCGGTCTGGCTCGAGTTAAGCTTATCTTTATACGCCAAGCCAACCGGCAGTAAAACAAGCCACGCTAGTGATAGACTATTGATCGCTTAAAGAGTAAAGCAAATTAAGTCAGGTCTGTGTATTTGCATTATTCCCTGCTTTTTTGTCGCCCTGAGGATAATCTGGGTCCCCGATTGGTAAAAGTTTGGGTTGACAGATCACATCATGCGCCTTACACTATGGAGGAACGGCCCTGACTCGTCTTTCCAGGGGCTACTCCGTAGCTCCGGTAATATTTATATTCATCCAGAGGCGTCTCTTCCATCCATCAGCCCTAACGTTGCTATCCTTCATTCTCACATGTCTCTTGTTTGAGGGACTATCGCTCGTTAACTCTTTGTCGCTCTTTACAAGCCCCGTCACTCGTTAAGAAATATGCATTCCAAGAAACTTTTGTCTTTGGCTTTGAGCCTTTTTGCAGTGGAGTCGGTTGTAGCCGGTCCCTGCAAGCCGAGGACTTCCTCTGCCAGTATGTCCTTTTGCATCCGTAAAACTGCCGCTCAAGATGAGAACTCTCGTTGACTTGTCCTAGCTTTTGTGGCCTCGACCACGCTCACTGGATCTACGGCAGCGGCCCTTCCCGTGTCATCCACCACGGATACCAGCGTGGCAGTTATTGAGACCAGTGCTACGGCCGAAACCAGCGAGACTGACGCCGAGACTGCTACTACGCTTTTGACCAGCACCACGGCTGCATCAGTGGACACTACCACTACTGGAGAGAAAACAACTACAGCCGTTGAGACTACCACGGCCGCCGAGTCTGGAACTACAGCTACCACTGAGGCTGTAACCACGACCGGGGAGACAACCACCACAGCAGAGGCCGAGACTACTACTACAGAGGCCGCTACTACAACAACCGCCGCAGACCCCGGCTGTGCCCAAACCATACTCCTAGCCAACCCCACTCCGATCTTTGACGCACAGAATGGTAGATATGATGATTCTAACACCGGCGTCACTGCACCTTTCCCCATCGAGTTCTTTGGCGCTGCCTCAAGCAGTCTCTACGTCAGCACGAACGGCTTTCTGTCACTAGACTCGGGCTCGAATTCCTATGCCAATAACGGATTGCCCACCGAAAGCATCCCGAGTAATAGCATCATGCCTTACTGGGACGATCTCCTGATCACCGAGGGCACCTGCAACACTGGCGTCTTCTACGATGTCTACGAGACCGCCCGCGGCAACACATTCACCATCGAGTATAATGTTGGCAGTCTTCAGCCTTCGCTGATAGGCACCGGTGAGCACTTCTCGGTCAGTTTCTACGAGGACCATCCTGGCTTGGTCAGGTTTGAGTACTATGAGACTACAAAACATGGTTCGAGCGCAACTATTGGTCTGCAGGGTGGGGGGATGTTCTCCCAATTCTCTTTCAACCAGGAAAACTCTGTCCCTGATCAGTACTTCATTGAGATTGAAACAACCGAGGGAGGAGGCGCACTCACCCGAACAGGTTCTCTGTAAGAGGTGCTTGGACAATGGTGAAACATACGGATGAATAGGAAGGAAGCATGGCATGACATGTAATTAGATTTAATTCTCTCTTGTATTAGCAATACCCTTTGTACCGTCAAAAAACGATGTGCCCTGACCCCCCATCTGGGTTTGTCTAGGTTTGCAACAATGCGCAGGTGTGTTCTCGAAAAATACTATTGCAGTTTATCATTAGAGCGGTAAGGTCGCTGTTTTTAGTGATATCATTTTCCACATCTCTCACCAAGCTTTAATCTAATGAAGGATCCCATCAAAAGTTCGAGTCCTAGAACAGCACTCATCATGACAAAGTTACTCATTGAAACTTTAGACCCATCGCCTATTTTGACCCTGTGAAAGCTTGAAGAAGCATCATGTTGACGTAGCCTCTGCAAACCGAGCCCTGAGCGCATGAAGCGTCACTGGTTATTCCGAGGGCACACAACGATGTAATGATGTACCTAGGTATGCTTATTGTACCGACGTTGCAGAAGTCTCCAGCAACATGTTTAAGTAAGGGTTCGTCCCTCATTATATCTTTCCATGATTAATTCACAGATATTGGATATTTCAATGCTATATGTAGATAATGTACAATTCGTGAAGCTCGTTTCTTGTTTTCAGCAGGGTATCATTCAGAAAGTAGCCAACATCCTGTTGCTAAGTTTGCAAACACCACCATCCCTTCTAGTAATGCTTGCTGTTGCGACGACTCGCCGATGGTGTGCCCCTGGGAGTTCCACGAGGCGTGGCACGACTCTCGCCGAAGAAACGGTTGGAGTTACTGTACTGGCGTCCATAGCTTGGGCGCGCAGCAACGGGGGGACGCAAATATGTTCTTCAAAACGTCAATAGTCAGATGGAAGCCACCTGGACTTGTCTTCTTTGAATTGTTCGAGTTTCTAGTTTGAGTCAGGTCAGAATACCAGTCGACATGACTCAGCGTCAGAGATGGAAACGTGGCGCGAACTGTTTCTGATCCTGACAGGAACATTGATCCATCATCTGAGAGTGATGATAGACTACACTGATCTCATTGATCGATGCATCATCTGCCCCAACGATCTCAACACTTGCATATCCACAACTGAGCCCCATCAGTGTGTATTTGCCAGGTGTCGGCTCGGGACGCTTTGGATCAGTGTCCCTGGAGAGTCCTTGACACCCCATGGGACCTCGTCGGAGATGGGGTCGACTGCAGGAAGATTGAGGGGCTCCCGAGTAGTAAGAGTTGCCAGCACTACACGCAATCGTCTACCTCCTGGCTCCTTAGACGAATAGCATGGAAGCGGGTTTGTCCCTCCGCAAGCAGGAGGGAGTGTTTGAGCCTCCGCGTAAATAATCCGAGTGCCATCCGGAGACCATCTCGGGTCAGCCATGGCATTCCATTCGGGGTCATTATAACCGCCACTACAAGGAACACCCTCTCCTTCCCTATTGATCTTCTGGCCAAAGTATTCTCCACGATCACCATGACGGTACAAGAGATACGGTCTGAAGAATCGCCTCTGTCCGTTATTTCTTGTCGAGGATGTGATTGTTGTACTGATGAGGTCGGTAATAGGCGGAATATGCCTCATGCCACGGTCTGTTCCCCGTGTATCCAAAACCGCCATCCAAGTATCGTCAGGCGAGATAGCCATAGGATCGCAGTATTCTGGGTGGCTAGTAAGTCGCCGGACCTTGCCGGTCTGCAAGTGAACAGCAAAGACATCAATGTTGGAGGACTCGGCAGGATAGCCGATGTACGTAGCTTCAGTTCCCCTGTCGCTGAAACCACGAAGCTCGCCTACAGCTATGGTGTTCCGATTTATGGTGATGTGTTTACCATGCGTCACAATAGGTTGGTATGCTTTTGGGTCGAACAGTTCGGTGACTTTGACGAGATCGCAACGCGGAACAAGTGGTATGGCGGCTGTTGGCTTCGCGTTGAACTTCAGTCTTCCGAGGTACGCGTACTGACCGATCTTTAGACCGTTAGTTGTGAAAGCATTGAACCCAAGATGGATGTCGTCGGGATGCAACCGCAGTTCACGAATCACGCCGCCGTTCCCGGTCCCGTCGGGGCTAGTATTCTACCTTACGGGATAAATACGGGTGAGCTCCGGTGTACAAGCCCCATCAAGCAGTTTATACTCTCCACAATCGAGTATGTTGGTGCCAAATAGAACTCTTTTTCCGTCGCCAAATGCTTGCGGGTAGCTGTATGTTGGGCTCATTCCTCTCATGTTTTGTTCGGCCAGTCCACAAGTGAGGCATTTCCATGGACTGCCACCAGGAAAATTCTGGCCGTCGGTCTTCACGGCGATAATCTGGCTACCATTGTAAACACTGGATGGGTTCGGAGATGACGGAGCGCCTGTAAAGGTAACGTGTACCAGAACATGCTTTTCATCCGGTAGAAAGCCACCAGCTTGAAAGTCCTGATTTGAAGCAAGAGTCATGCATCCAGTGCCATTTGGATTCACTTCTGGCGTGCAAGCACCGGTATCGTTGCTGGGTGCAACTTGTGGAAGGGGGTGTTGAAAGGCTGATGGGTTCTGGATTTGGCGGGGCATGTTGCGCTTTGTCAGTCGACATGATAAACTGAGAGTTCGGAAGTGCCAGTGCCATCCTTACACAGCTCAGTATGGATGATTGGCGGTAATACATTGTGATTATTGGTGTAAATTACGCGCCCTTGTATGTGCAATGAATGGTCTGGCAATGTCATAAAGACCGGTACTTATACTTAATCTTCTGAGTGTCTCGCAAGACTGTCAAGCTACATGTGTGTGGAATGTTAGTACGGAGCTTCAATTTTCGGCTTTGTTATTGGCTCTCTTCATACTCAATAGACTAATAGAGATCTTAATATCCTTTGGCTACGATTTAATGGCTAAGCTCTTTACTTAAGAGAGCAATCATGATAGTATTCACACTTACATATCTCTTACTTCAAGTTATAATTGTTGCATCTTGTACCACGCTAATACTCATTGCCCCAAATTGGATTATTAATTCCGAACTCCACACACACGTCATTGGCTCGCGCAAAACACAATACGCGGAGGTCTTCGCTATACGCGTATTTCGTATTTGACCATCCGCGTGCAATCTCTTTCCCTTAACCTGGACCATTAAACTAGTGTGATTTGTATGACCAACAGTGCTCAATCGTCTTACCTATGTTTTATGTTTGTTACGTATTGTACTTGCATTGAGGGAACGATCGTATTGTCGTCACTTTCGGTGTGTATCATTCGTGGGTTTCTGTCCGTATATCTACACCTAAAACGCGTGGGTGCAGACGTTGGAGCGATTTTGCTGGTGACACATCATGATAGACGATTACAGTAAGTCAAGTATGGCTTCTAAAGTATGAAATTCCAATTGACCTCTGTTGAGCCCTAGCTCAGAGACTTGCATTAAGCATTAAATACACTACATAAATTAAAACTCTATATGGTTTTGAATGAACCTTACGCACTATGATCCCGTCATACAGCAACGACTTTAACCTCAGGGCCTTCAATCTTCTTGACCTTGCGACCCTCCCACCATGACATCAGACCAGCCAGCAAACCTGTGCCGCAACCTAGACCGATGAAAGTTCCAGTAGCCCAGCTCTTTTGCATCAAGTCAGTACGCATACCTCGAATTACTTGGGGGCATGGAAGACGTGAACTTACGGGGCGATCAATGCGATTATACCCCCACATGAAATAGCACAAAACAGCTTGGAGGAATGTATTCAGCACCATCATATAGATAGTGAATCCCAATTTCCAAAGCGGTGTTGGAGGCGCCTTCTCGCCCGTAAACGTGGTCGAACGAGGAAGAGTTGTAGTCGAGTCAGCCGGGCTTGTGCTCTGTTCTGTGGCCCAGGCAGGAGGTCGAAACCAAGCCTTGTTTTGTTCTGTGAGCTTCTGCATGGCAGGGACGTCCTTCCAGAAGACTGCGCGGGTGTAGCGGTACCAGTCGCGGAAGCGCCATGGGGCTAGACCGAAGCCTGTGACGCAGAAGAGGGCGTTGAGGATCTGACTGTCTATCTCGAGCCATTTCTTGCGCGCTGAGTTGTTGTCGTTGGCGCTGGGATGGTTCATGGCTGGTGCAACATTGAGCAGGAGGAAGAAGAGCATTGCCTAGAGATGGAGCGTCAGAAGTGTACACAAAAGAATATCGAATGGTCAATCCACTTACGCCCCATGCCTGTGAGAGTGTCAGTTAGCGAGCTGAACTTACGGAATCACCGGACAGGAGCTACTTACCACAATATTGAGGCCGTAGAGCGTGATGAGGAAGCCAGATGGCGTGAGAAAGAATTTCCAAAATGCCTTGAGACCGTTCATGATCGTTGGTCCCCATTTCTCCTTCTCGTCAGCCTTGTGCTTCTCATACAGACTTTTCCGTCGCTCCAATCGCTGTCGATGCTTTTCGCGCAGATGAAAATGATGATGATGATGATGGCGTTCTTCAGGTGCCTCGGTGATAGTCTCCTCCCTCGACGACCCTTGCTCCACGTCTACCTCCTCAGGAATTGCGACCGGTTCCTCAGTGAAAGGGTCCTTGTCAAGCTTTGGAATCACACTGGGTCTGCGAGTGAGCGTCGCTGTCCTCACCAGCGTGAGCTCGCCGTCTGGCTCGGGCACAGCATAGCGCGCAGAGTGGCCTTGAGCGTTAAATTCGATCTTATCGCCGCCAGATTCGGCGTCGCGGAGTTCAGTGAGATTGGGGGCTTGTGCGATGGCTGTGCCGGTGGCTTGCCACATTCCCAGCTGCGGATTGGCATTGATGATTGATAGCGACGCGCCGCGGACGCGACCGACGAAGCCATTGTTTGGCGGCGGCTCCGACATTGCGGTTGACACTTGAGAGGTCTCCTGCCTCTGGTGATATTGTCGGATTCGAGGCCCAGGGATGTTTTGATTGATGGTGCAAGGTTCTTTGGGGTAAATCTGACGGTATTGATTTAATCTTATTTCATCGGAGTCGGCTCTTGGTTGCTTCCGGGCTATCCGACTTACCGGATGCAGTAAGACACCGGCGTATGTTGCACCGGCAAACGGCCAGTCATCGACCAGCATCCCGGCTTTTACCCGCTCAGTCATCAGGTTAAGTTTACACTTTGAATAACGGACAACGTCGGCGTCTAAAAGCGCCGACTCCGCGGACAATCCTGGCTGTTGATCGCTCCAAGGCCATGGAAGATGATGCTGATAACTTTTGATCTAAACATGGTTTGTATCCTCACACGCTCGCGGTATAAAAGTATCAAGACACCGACCGATCTGTACTATTGTTGTTGTTACTCTATTGCAGGCCATCATATGAACGAACCTATCTCAATGACACCAAGACAGACAGAGGCACAAAAATGAGTCCCGAGAATTACGAGAACCGTGTCATTCCAACTACCTATCGCTATGACGGACAACATTGTACAGAGGCGGGCACAGCAGCCTGATAATATCACACATGGCATTCAATTAACCCAACAGAATCAGCTCCGCCGCATAGATAAGTACCGTGCTCCGCGCGATTCAACAACTTCAAAACATCCTCTAGAGGCCCAGGGTAGCCCAGAGCGCAAGTCCACCAACAACCCACGGAAACATCATCCTCACAGCCATCTGCGCATTAAACTCCTGCATGAGGTCCAAGACATTCTTCGCGCTGGAATTCAAAGGCTCACTCTCAGGCGTCTTTGGGTTTGCAATGGCCAGAAGCTTATAAGATGGGCCGAGCATCACCTTTCGAACCCAGATCCACCCGATGGGCATGAGTCCTCCTGCAGTAGCCCAGATCTTCCAAGCCAGAGCAGAGCTGTTTTCTTTGTACTCTCCATAGGCAATAGTACCGATCACAATAATTGTAGTGAGGTCAACCCATGGCACAGTGGCTGACATGGACCAGTAAAAGTATTCCCATTGTTTTGCAGCGTCTTTGGGTGACTTTTGGACGATTGGGTAGACTGAGGGGAGAAGACGGTAGCCTGATGTCATGGTACCGCCGTTGATGAGACTGCCAGCGATGGCAATACCCTTCAGGGCTGGGAGATAGGCGTGAAGGGAAGTCATGCTTGTGTGTTTATTTAAAGTGTTTTGAGGAAGTGATGACGAGCAGATAGCTATTTGTAACGGTGTTTGAGATGCAGTGAAAAGAAATGGAGGAAATACTTGTCTAGTGGTAGTGGTTGATGTTTATGTTTGCAATCGAAAGAGGAACCCTTTGTTATAGAAAGCTATTCTTGAACTATGACGAGGGCAAGGCCGGCATTTACATTCCAAACTGTCATGCATGAAAACCACTGGACACTTTCTTGTCGCATGGTAAGCCGAACTAGCAGTCATCACATTACTCAACTAAGGTCCTGGTTGCGTATGCTCTTTTGGATCTTTACTCCTTCAGGAATTGCAGCTGAAGGTGTCCTGATAGTTTGCAGTGCACCATTGGGCGAGCCGCTGACCGGCTGAGGGTTCAATGTGACTCTTCAGGGCACAGTGGAGAGAGCTGAAAACCTCAATATAGCTGTATCTACGGATAACGAACGACGGCTGACAATTCGCTCACAACCATGTTCACTTGAACTGAGACATTCACAATTCCCAAGACGTTCTTGGCTACAGCGTTCAGGGTCGCAATATTGGCTTTAGCGCTTGCCCCGGCCTCCCCCGGCCTGCATTAGCCTTTACAATACCCCTCAGCGCTAGCACGCGGCGGGCCGTCCTCTCGTCCTCTTGGGCTTAGTATTATTTCTGTGGCTGGCTGTTCTGTCGAATTTGAGCATTTTTGGACTCTCAGAAACATGGTATCTTTCCAAAAGTCCATTTGGTCCGAAAAAAGATAAGGCCTGCATCGGAGCATCTTAAATTGAGGCCCTCCAAGCAGCTGATCATTGTGGAGCAGATGTAAGGCTATCTTGGGAGATTTTTTTTCGATGTACGGAGCGTTGGTAATTATGCAGTCTGTATCGGGCACTTGGTTTGACGAGAAAGGAAAGGTTGCACATGAACTCATTCAACCTTCTGGAGGCCCTGGTGATGAATTTCCTATTTGGCTCACAGTCTCAGCTAATTATTCCTCCCACGTTGAACATACATGTGCAGAAATGTAAAATAAACAGTACGATTAATGACGTGAGAGCTAGAATTGCACGCCAACAGCATTGACCAAGTTCTTGACAGCACCAAAGAACTCAACAAGACCCATTGTCCACCACGATCGCCTCTTCCATCCTTCCTCAATAGGCAGCCTCTCATCTTCAAAAATAGCTCTGACATACTTGACTGGAATTGTCTTTCCGTCACCAAAACAGCCCATCATCAGTGCGAGCTGGCCGCAGTTGACCTGATGTTCAGCTGGTCCATAGACCAACTCCGGATTATCCTCCAGTTGCCGTGAGATGCGAGCCTTGATGAAATCGGCAAGATCTGGAATGGTGAGGGTTTCACCATCCAAAGAAGAGCCCAACATTTCTTCGATCAAGTCTTCCTGAGGATCATTATTTCCCTGCTTCTGAGCAATGTCCCGTCTTGACAGGGAGATGTCATGCTCGATAGCACCGTGAGAAGCAAGATTCTCAAGATTGAGATATTTCTTTCCATCAGTGATCTGTTTCGGATCCCAGCAACCAAAATAGTCAAAGAAGGAGTAAGGGTTCTTGATGAGCGACCAAATCCTCTGCCATGTGCCAACAGGCTTTTTCATGTATGCCTTGGCAGGGTTTTGGTACTCAAAGTAGGTGGGGATGGCGAAGACAGAGCCGAGGAGAGGACTCATGCCGACATGTTTCATTGAGGCGTTGAGATCATCCATGAAAATGCCGCGTCCGCTGCGCTCAAGGTAGCCATGGTTTGCCAGAGCATTGACGACAGGGCAGGGACTTCTGCTGGCATTGGGAGGAGCTTTTGCAAACTCTCCAACTGCGGGTGTAGGAGGCATTGGGATGGTGACTGACATGGACTTTGATGGTCTTGAGTGATAGAGAATGAACAAGTAAAGGTAAATGAGCTGATTTCGCAATGGCAGAAGGACGTGGGATTGCCGTTCCTTGAATCAAGATGAGCTGTTATACTATGAAGAGAAGAAGCTACAGGGTCACTGGTGAGCTTCACTTGTCATTAACCAATAGTATCCAGGTTGATTGCATTGGGGTCCAGACCTGTAGCGTCATATTTGTGGCGGCCAGTTGAGCGCTGAGCATTTCCAATAGTCCCAAGATCAACCGCACTACTGAAACCAGAGTTTGAGACATCGAATGTACGTCGGGGACAGAGTTGCATTACTGCCTACGTCTTGTGGCTTGCTGAAACTGGCAACCTACTCACCCAGTTGGGAAAAGCTACTCCACCAGCGCAGGGTACTGGCAGGGGGCGACAGCATCACGATAAGCGCCAGATACTTGACCGGTTGATAACCGGGTTATGGGATAGTCCTTGGCGCACTAGTGCACAGCACAGCTAGGAATGCTCCCGCCACGGGACGTTTGGGGGCCCTGTAACAGCAGGAAGAGGAATGTGACGTTGCTGATCTCACCAACTGCTAACGATGCGCGATTTCAGCTCCGGAGGTGGCCTGAGCACTTTGGAAAAGGCGCTATTTTAGACCCGTTAGCGTTCAGTGGATGAATCTTCAAGCGGCTGAGCGGGGAATGTGATAATGATGCGGCATTGGGTTAAAGCCGTGATAACCGCTGCCCGTGTGCGTGTTCAAGTTCAGCTCTGAACTTTCCCTCCAATGATCTGACCTAGCTGTTTCTTGGCCTACCGAGGAGCGAGTTCTTTTGTGATTGCTGGAGGAGCAAATGCATGAAATCAATAGCGGCGGACTAAGAAATGTTATGATGACGAATGAACAGGCCATGAATGTCAGCCACGCGGCATGCAAGGTTCGTCAGCTCGAGAGTTGAGCGGGGATGGGCCAAACACAATGATTGAGGTATTCTTGGCGTTGCAGATGCCGAGATATGGATAACAATGCCCGAGAATTGGTTCTGATAGACCGGAGTAAGCGAGGCAGGGTCTGGTCGATAGTTTGTCTTCACAGTGCATTTCCAATCTCGACGCGGATGCCCAATCTGCATTGACTGATAATAGGCCCCCAGGCTGCACCAGTTCAAGGGAAGCATCGCAGTAATTCTGGTTACTTCACACTATCTCACTTCATTATCATCTCCTGGCCTTCAGTTCAAAAGAGCGTGGATAAGTCACTTTTACCCAGTGAACCTCCTCCTCTCCCCTGCTCGTGTTCTTTTAGCAATACGGCAGAACACTCCTCACCGTCATTATGAACGGCCACTCTCAGCACTCGCACGAGCCTGTGATGAGTAAGCAGAATGAGGATCTGATGCAGCTCACACTGCAGCTCAGAAACAAGAAAGAAGCAGAGAAATATGCCAAGTATCACGGCGACAAACTGATTGGAGTATGTATCACTGTCGACATTGTATCATACTTGCTAATATCTGCAGAACCCCATTGCTCCCAAGGTTGGTTTATGGGAAGATGTCAAATCCGTGATCTCCAAGTCAAGCAACTGGCCCGCCTTGAAGAGAACGGCAGATGGTATCATCAAAGGCACTGGGCTTGATGTAAGTTGGCCCTGTATCCAACAACTCTGCATGCTCACATTGCGTAGGGACAGAGTCTGGCGACGATCGCTGGCAGTGTTTCTGACTACAGTGTCCAACGCCAGAAGTTGATTGATGGCCAAGTCAAGGACAAGTACGACAAGATGCTGCACCGTAAGTCTACACAAACCAAGGAGAGACTGATTACAGACGCTAACTCCTTCAGCACCCTTGACCTACCTTGGCGATGCTTTCCAGTATCGAACTGCTGATGGCAAGTTCAACAGCGCTATGAATCCCCATCTCGGTCAAGCTGGTGCTCCATACGCCAAGACTGTCCCATCAAAGACAGCGCCATTGGGAGCTCTTCCTGATCCTTCTGATCTCTTTGACAAGCTCATGGCGCGAGAAGAAGGTGGCCGAGAGAGCAAGTCTGGACTCTCTGCCATGCTCATCTACCACGCAACCATCATTATCCATGACATCTTCAGAACCAACGACAACGACAAGAACATCTCGGACAGCTCGTCGTATCTTGACTTGTCGCCTCTCTATGGATACACCACAGAGATGCAGCGCAAGGTTCGAGATGATAAGTTCAAGCTTGGTCTCTTGAAGCCCGATACGTTTGCTGAGGACCGTCTACTTCGACAGCCGCCTGGTGTCTGCATCATGCTCGTTATGTACAACCGCTATCATAACTATGCTGCAAGACAACTTCTCCGCATCAACGAGAATGGCCGCTTCAGAGTTCCCGCCATGTACGAGAAGACCAAACTGGTCTCTCTGATCATGGAGCATCTTCCTGAGAAGGACCAGTACGGCCAAAAGCTTCCATTGGATGACGACGTTAAGGAGAAGTGTAAGACGTACGAGAAACTCTGGAGAGATGTCCGCGCAGCTAGGCCTGGCGATGCACCATACGCTCCACCCAAGACACCGCATGAGACAGACAAGGAGAAGGAGAAGCGAGAGGAAGCCGAGAAAAAGCGACACGACGCTCTGGAAGAGATTGAGAAGTTCAACAAGTCTAAGCTGAACCAAGAGTTAGAAGACCTGACCAACGATCTCAAGCTTCTACTCAAGAAGAAGACCTTGAAGCTCAAGGATCGTGATCACCAAGCCGCCAAGGACTTTGAAGCGGCATGCGATGAGTTCAAGGATGCCTGGGAAGCTGCCTGGGACAAGCAAGATGATGATCTCTTCAACACGGCTCGCCTCATTACATGCGGCATGTACATCCAGATCTCAGTCCACGACTACCTGAGAGCGCTTATGGGCTTCCATCAATTCGACACTAACTTCACGCTTGATCCTCGCGCCGACTTTGATCAGAAGAAGACGAGCCGTGGTATCGGTAACCAAGTCACGGTCGAGTTCAACCTTCTTTACCGCTTCCACTGCGCCATCTCTCTGAAGGATGAGAAATACACTGAGGACTTTATGAAGAATGTTTTGCACTTCAGGGACCCGCGTAATACCTCTCTTCCTGAGTTTCTGGGTACCATGGCCGCTGTTAAGCAGAAGGCTGCTGAGGATCATAAGTATGGCAAGAGGGAGCCTGAGCCATGGGAGGTAACCTTTGGTATCCCTGATGAGGACCCGGCACCTACGGATGGGGCTGGCTCTTCGGGCAACACTTCGGACAGTGGCATCGCTCTCAACGGTGCTTCCAACAATGTCAACGCGGAGAAGGTCACCGAGTCCAGGCATTTCACTCGCAACCCCATCACCAACCTCTTCGATGACAGCCAGATGCTCAAGGAGCTTACTTCAGCCATGGATGACCCCATCTCCAACTTTGGTCCTCGTAACGTTCCCAAGTGTCTCAAGTCGGTTGAGATCATGGGTATCCTTCAAGCCCGTCGATGGGAGTGCGGAACTTTGAATGACTTCAGAGACTTCTTTGGCCTGCCCAGACACCAGTCGTTTGAAAGTGTCACAAAGAACGTTGAGATCCAGAATGCGCTCCGAGATCTTTATGAGCACCCCGACAAGATCGAGCTCTATCCTGGTATCTTCTGCGAGTCTGATGAGTACATGGGTCTGGACCCCGGTCCCAGTGAGTCCAGCTCTGCTCTTTGGTCAGCCATCTTCTCCGATGCCATTACCCTTGTCCGATCTGATCGCTTCTACACCGTTGACTGGAACACCAACTCTTTGACCTCTTGGGGTATGAAAGAAGTCACCCCCAACAACGAGATCTGCAAGAGTTCAGTCTTCCACCGACTCCTTCAACGTGCTTTCCCAGGCTGGTTCCCGTCCAACACCATCCGCTTCTTCCATCCTTTTTACACAGCCGAGCAGAACGGCAAATATGCCGAGGCTCAAGGCTATGGAGATTGGTTCAAGGAGACGGTTGATCACCCGAAGGTCGCTGTCGCTGCTCCAGTGCAGAAGCCCGAGAAGCCGTTATATCTCAGCAAGTTTGATGACATCAAGATCATCTTGCAGGGCCCGAAGGCCAAGAACTTCACAAACTCGGCGTTTTACTACAAAGCAAACCTGCCTCAAGTAGTCAGAGACGTGTTGACCACGGTGAATGGGAAGCTCGACCCTCAATACACACCCGCGATTGACGATTACGTCAAGGATGTGGAGGCAGACTTGAAGAAGTATCTTGACGATCAAATGAGACGTATTGTCAAGAGAGAGTCGATCTCTATGACCAACTCGACCTTCCAGATCGATGCTACTCGAGAGTAAGTTTATTTCTATCGTCCGACCGCCAGACCCAACTGACCCTTCACAGCTTTGCCATCCCTGTTGTCACTCGATATGTCGCCGATTTCCTCGGCTTCGGCAACAAGCTCTTCAAGGACCCCACCGAGTCCAAGGACACGTACAGCGAGAACGAGATTTATCAGCACATCACAAACTGCCAGATCTTCCTCTCTTACAACGCTGACGAGACCAAGTGGTTGCAGCGTCGTGAGGCCTTCAAGGCTTCGATGAAGAAGCTCATCGAACTCACCCAGAGAGGAACCATCTGGGAGGCTGGACAGTGGGACATCACCAGGGCGCTGTTTGGTAAAAAGGAGACTAATGCTATGCATGATCTTGGAGTTTTTGTGGCGAAGCAGGTTTTGGGCTATGAGAAGGAGCAGAGCAAAGCTGCTGCTATTCTTCTTCTCATATGTCTTGATTTTGCGTACAATGCAGTCGTCTCGGTAAGTTACTACAGTATCTGGTTCATCGTCAGGTGAGACACGCTAACCACTGCCAGTTCACTGCTACTTTGGATGGCTACATGAAGGATCTTTATGCCGCGGCTGATGGTCGCCCACATCTCATGCTAGGCCTGCGTGCTGGTGTTGACACCCGTCCACAATGGATTCAAGTCCAGGACCGGGTCTTCCATGATAAGTCAGATGAGGAGCTCGAGAAGTTGGTCCAGACAATGGCTCGAATCACCGTTCGACAGCCCATTGTTCGCAAGGCCGTTGAAGAGGGCAAATATAACTTTGCTGGTGTGGAAGGAGGAAAACAAATTACTATCAAGAAAGGTGATGCTGTTATCCTCGATCTTGTAAGTTGATGTCACTACCTGCTTGTCACCAGTACAGACTAATCCGTCTTAACAGGCCAAGGCCGGCGACGAAGAAGATGTCAAGAATAGCCCAGAGAAGCGGCAGCTCTTACTGGCCCAGCTCAACATCGCTGACAAATATGGCGTCTTTGCACCCCGACGTATTGTCACCATCTCTCTCACCTCGATGATCAAGTTCGTCGCTCAGATGAAGAACCCTCGTCGTGGTCACGATGCACAGGGCAAACTTAAGAGGATCAACCTTGACTCTACTCCCGAGGGCTATGCAAACTACATGGCTCCCGGGCGAGTTAGCTGGATTCAGAAACAGGCCGAGAAGCTGAAAGAGCCTGGAGAGGCAGAGGATATTGTTACCGAAGGCGACCTGCGGCCGCAGAGTGACGCGTATCTCACCCCGACTTGGGATGAGTTTGTTCCCTTCCCCATGACATGGAAGATTCGCTTCGACGGCTTTGGAAAATCGGACTACAAGGTTGGTACCAACGAATACGGTAGAGTCAAGACGATGCCTACGCTTCCTGATTTCTGTCCTCCGTGGTATCAGCCTCAAGGTCCAAGCACGGAGGGTGGCGCTTTTGCTTCTACCGTCTGTATTTGTGCTGGTGAGGGATCTGGAAAGGGCGAGGTTGATGACAAGGGCGAGAAGGTCTACAAGAAGGGTTGTCCTTGTGTTGGAGGTTCCAAGAAGAAGCATAGGCTGAAGACGGCCCAGCTTTCGACGGGCTGTGGATTGAGTGATAACTGTGTTCATAAGTAGTGCTCTAGTTGGGTTTCATAATAATTGATCTCTTGTGTATTTGTAAATTAGGCACGGTTATTTATTGCTGAGGCGAGTCCGTTGTCTTGACCAGGTTTTTGTAGCTGGTTCTAGACTGCATGCCCCTCTGCTTTCTTTGAAGTTTCTGCTTGATCTAAACGCAAACAAGTCCTGGAACTCGTCGAAGCTCGCATACGTTTACCATGATAATATCTAAGCCACTTGATCAATTTAGAGAAATTTACGAGATAACCTATCGCAACCATTTGTCGTATTTGGTCGAGCCACGGTATTCGAGAACTATGCAATGGGGCTAGCGTTTATCTTAATCCACGTGATATAATTACCAATATTTCACCTTCCCTTATTGACAGGGACAGCCATCTTTGGCATTTACTTTTGTTTTTACGACAAGGGGGAGGGGCTGTGCGTTTTCCATTCGTTACGACAGGTGGGATGACCAGAGCCAACAACGTGTCGATGACTCAAGCCGAAGTCGCTGACAGTTTGACAGGGGAAAATTACATTGTAGGCTCGACCACGCGAATACCAAATGAGGCTTGGTAAACAATCCGGGTTTATTTTGACTGTCTGCTACTCGAGCTATATCGTCCATTTCGTGTGTAGTGTA
Source organism: Fusarium coicis (assembly GCA_013781345.1). Lineage (NCBI taxonomy): Eukaryota > Fungi > Ascomycota > Sordariomycetes > Hypocreales > Nectriaceae > Fusarium > Fusarium coicis. The sequence goes on along the minus strand of JAAOAJ010000064.1, from coordinate 8,541 downwards.
GTGTGTATTCATGTTGGCGTCACTGGAGGGCATTGAGCTTCTTCTGATAAAGCACGAGCAAATACTGGACAACCGTAGTCCCATGTTTTTGGTTCCATAACCAGCTCATATCATATAAAACTTCTCTAATTGATTGAAGGTAACAGCAAGGGTGAGCTTGACTCACATGAGATTCACGCCATATTTGCTTGTTAATCAATGCCCCAATTCATATCGCTCTTGTATAGGTTAGATGAGCTTGGTGGGCTGCCAAGATACGTAACAACCCATTTTTGGGCTTACCGCTAAGCGAGAGCGCCTACAACTGCTTAATCTAGTCTAGCTCTTCCACGCAACCAACGCCAACAACATTGGGAGATCTGCACAAAGCTAGGATGATCCTCGTGAATCTCCTCTTTGTGAGGGGAACCTCGGATATTACACACAGCCCGGGCCAGGATTAAGCATAAGAGGCTAATCAGATGAAAGGTGGGGGAGCACATTAGAGTTCATAACTAGACAGGCCTTTAGTCATTGAGAACCAGACGGGCCAATGCGATCAACAAGCGTGGGGGCTGTTTATACGATTGACCGTGTCGGAAGCTTCTGTCAATATTCCAGGGCCTCCAACTTCCTGATGTAGTAGCACTACCCCATAGTTCTTGAACTCTAACGGAGGCATCGGTGGTATTGGCGGGGATAGATAACGGCAATTAGACCCAAGAGAGCTTGTATGCGAATAAGCAGTTGCCAGAGTATAAATAAGACCATCCACTCACGATGGAAATAACTTTGCCATAAACTCAAACCACAGTTACATTTTCGATTGAGTTTTCAAAACCGTACCGTCGCCATGTTACCAAAGCTTATCACAAACATCCTTGTTTCAGGCGCTCTCGTTGCTGCCGCCACTCAAGAACCCCTCCAGCCTAACCATTGCGACGTTGCCTGCCAACTTGCATACCGCAAGGCTCTCTCTGTTGAGACCAACCGCTGGGTTAACCAGAACCTCTCAACAGATGAATTTTACTCCAACCCGTCCAACCTCTCCGATTACTCTGCTGGTGATCTTGTCAAGTGGGAAGATGTTCCCGCTGATCAAGCCTCCAAGAGGTGGACCCTTCCTGGCGGAGTATCCGTATCGCGGTTCTTTTACATGACCGAGGACATTGATGGCAAGCCAATTCCAGCAACTGGGTTTGTCTTGACGCCTTACTCGAACCCTCTTGGTAACGACAAGCCTTTCCGTACACTTGTCTGGACCCATGGAACTGCTGGTGGTACACGTCAATGTGCGCCGTCAAATCATCGGGCTCTCTACTATGAATGGACTGGACCCTTTGCTCTTGTTCAACAAGGCTATGTTGTGATTGCTCCCGACTATGCTGGTCAAGGCAGTGATATTCCTCAAGGCTTCATGTATGAGTCCGGTGCACTTCACGCTGCAGATGTTAGTTTTGGACTCCAGGCTGCACGAACAGCCCTTGGAAAACGCATCACCAAGGAATGGGTTGTTATTGGACACAGCGAGGGTGGTATGACTGCCTGGAGAACGGACGAGCGCGAGGCCAAGCCCGGCAAGGCAACTGGTGGTTTCCTTGGTGCTGTCGCGATCGCCCCAGCTCTCCAGCCCATCAAGCTCATTCCCGAGTCCTTCCGTCGAGCAAAGGATGGCCCGGCTGGCGATGTTGTTTCTATCTTCCTTCTTCAGTCCATCTCACGTCTCTACCCCTCGATCAAAGTCGAAGACTACGCCACCGACATCGTCCTCAGCCGCATCGCCCTTGCAGACCAGGGCTGTATCAACACAGGAGGTACACTCTACGGTAGCCTTACCGTGAAACAGCTGTACAAGAACACTAGCTGGGTTGAGCACCCTGACTTTGTTGACTGGCAGAAGCGTTACAACGGCGCTGGAGAACACCCTCTGGCAGCACCCATGCTTGTCATCCAGGGAGACGAAGACATTCTGACATACGCTGAGTATGCTGAAGAGGACTTTAATGCCACTTGCAAGAAGTACCCAGAGTCCACTGCTGAGTATAGACTTTACCATAAGACGGATCACGGACTCGCTCTTTCAGTTTCTCAGGCTGACTTCTTTCCCTGGATTGAGGATCGTTTCAACAAGGTCAAGTTGAACAAGGGATGCAAGAAGACTGTTATCAAGCCTGTCACCAAGAACTTCGGACTTACCTCCCAGGAGTGGCAAGTGGACCTCCTATGAGCGTCTTGACGGTGTTACGAGGTCGAAGTGGAGGTTTCTTGTCATCATTTCTGCATATGTACTTAGCCAGTCGTCTTACTATTACTCAGCCTGTTAGTGATATCTTTGGTCCCACGAGCCAAAACTCGCAGGTTGAGCTGTTCAGGCCAATGGAGAAATGCAATGAGATATGGCTCACCATTTTTGGGTTGTTGAAGAAGTAAGACATTTGTTAATTTGTACATATTTATACGACAAAGTTGCTATACAACAACAGTCCTCTGGTAATTAATCTCCCGTACATCAATGCCTGCTGCAGCGCCGGTGCGTCACAGCATATATGCTTACCAGTAGAAGGCTTGATTCGCTGCTCCCTTTGAGGGGGCTGTTGCTGGTTTGCCCAGAAGGTGTAGTCCTACCACAGGGTCGCCAGGCGCTCGTCAAGATCTGAAGAAGAAATCCAGCCACGCGTTTCATATCAAACCAATCAGCCAATAGCGTTCTCAGCGAGCTTTATCTTGTTGGTGCAACATGTTGGTGGCTTCGAATCTGTGAGGGCGGGGTACTGGGAGGCCCACCAGATTCTTGTACCACCCAACATGTGTTCCTTTCTCTCTGTCTCGAAAATGCAACCAGTACTTTCATTCATCTTACTTAGGTTTGTCGCTTTTGGTGCTGATTACAGGCCCCTACCTCTGTGTCAGCATGGATACTTCGTCGTTAATGCTGGCGCTCCAGCTCCAGCAGCAGGACCTAAACCTATGGGAACAGTCTAAGAAGGGAAAGCAGCGCGAGGGTCAAGTGACAGATTCCGATCTTGCTCTTGAGCCCTGTCGTCATGAGCTTGAGCTGATGACAGCTCAGATCTCTGATCAGGCTTTGGCCCTTAGTATCGCAAGAGCTGTCGAGTCGGATGGCCAGCTCATCAGAGAAGCTCAGTTGGCGGAGGAGCAAGCCTCTAAGGATCGCGAATATGCCGTCAGACTCTCAAGAGATCCCAGCGTAGCAACAAGATCGGATGCCGAAAAGGAGAAGAAGCTCCCGAAAGAGGACGAGGAGGACGAGGATCTGATCAACATCTTAAGATCAATGAATCTGGGCGGCTTTGACTACTCAACGTCTGGCCAGCCCGAGTCATCTAGCTGGGCATCATCGCGTAAACCTCCCGAGACGCAGGAGTGTATCGCCTGCAATGATCGTTTCCCTCCCCTCGCACTGTCTCAGTCACCCTGTTCCCACGATTACTGTCGAGAGTGCCTCGTTAGCTTGGTTCGTTCGTCTCTGCAGGATGAGACTCTATTTCCACCACGATGCTGTGGCCAGAACATTCCCATCAAACAAGGCCGATGGCTATCGCCAGAACTTGTCGGACAGTTCCAAGCAAAGAAGCTAGAGTTCGAGACACCAAATCGGACTTACTGCAGTGAGCCGACCTGCTCGACATTTGTACCGCCAGCCTTCATCTCTGGTGATAGAGCTACTTGTCCAAAGTGTAATCGGATGACTTGTATTCACTGCAAGGGGCCCCACCATATCGGTGTCTGTCCTAGTGATACCGCCTCGCAGAAAGTCTTGCAGCTTGCGGACCAAAATGGCTGGCAACAGTGCTTCAACTGCCGAAGGCTGGTTGAGTTAAACTATGGATGCTATCATATAAGTAAGTCCAGAGGAGGTTGAGCATGTTGCAAGGTTACTGATCTGGAGCACAGCCTGTCTTTGTAAAGCACAGTTTTGTTATATCTGTGGCAAGAAGTGGAAGAGTTGCAAGTGTCCCCATTGGGAAGAAAGGCGCCTGATGCGAAGAGTCAATGACATTGTTAACCGAGATGACAACATTGGCCAGTTGAACGCGAGGGCACGGCAAGCACGTGTTGAACAGGAGAGATTGAATCTGATACAGAATCATGAGTGCACGCACAGAACTTGGAACTACCGTGGTGGTCGTCACCGCTGCGAGGAATGTCGCGACGTCCTTCCGCACTATATTTTCGAGTGCCCTCAATGCCATGTCATGGCTTGTAGAAGATGCCGATATAACCGCTTTTGAACCAGCTGTTCCATAGTCATACATGACTTGAGCATTGAAGATTGGAAGAACGGACATTAAACAATTTCAAATGCTAGCATCCTTTCGATGCCTATGCTATACATAAACTGATAATATGATTGCATTATATACTGCCAATAAAGTAGCTAAAAGCTAGTGATCGAAGAAGAGCCGATCAGCTGGCATCTTGGTAAGGTGCGCATGGTTATACAGAGTTCGGAGTCCAGCCCTTCACTTGGGCAAAGTATTACTTGATGCTTCTCTCACTGGGTCACCGGACTCATACTAGTACTAACACCAGGGTACTTCGACTCCTCCTTCCAGGCTTCCGGGGCTTTGCAAATCCTTATATCCTTACCTTTCGCTTTATACATGACCCTATTTTGGCAGTTGTCGCAGATGTGTTCAATGTCGAATGACCACTTTGCCATATACGGAGCGACTGCTCCACAGACTGTTGTCATCAGTAGCGCAACCGCTTGTAGGCTGTCATATGTTAGCTGAGTCTCTGTCAAGGTGACGTCTTTCACGTACTGCGTTGTGCTTGACGGCTTCTTCTTCACTCTTGTTTCGCTTCGGCGTAGACAGAACGGACAATCGATGGGTTCGGGTTGGTCCCCAAGGAGATGCAGAGGTGTTACAGTATTTGAGACTGGGGGAGCAGGTATGACCTCCAAGCCAGAAGCATATTCATTATTTGTTTGTGACGTTACACTCATAGGTAGATTACCGCGATTATGAGCGTATTCCACGAGAGCAAGTTCGGGCGCATCGTGCGTGACAGCTTGTGCAAGGCAATCAGCGTCGACTCGAGGGGGGTGTGCTACTTCAAGTGTGCTGTGATTGCGAGAGGCGAGATCCGTTTCGGTGAGAGGGGATAATGCAAATGACTCAGTCGATCGAGAGTTTATTGGCGTCATGGCCATTGGAGACACCGAGACGTTGAAGGCGACGGGGCTGGAGGCCATTGTCATAGGAGACACAAAGCCATCTGTTGTGAGAGGGTCTGTTGTAGTTGCCTCTGAGTAGCTTGGTGGTGGTAGGGGACTGTTCATGTTAGCAGATATGCAGCAAGCGAATATGCTTCTCACCCGGCTGGTACATGGTACAGTTGCTGGTCTTTGCAGTCCATCATGAGGGAATGGAACATGAGAAAAGCGACAAAACCTGGCAGCATTCCACTAGAAAAAGCAAGAGGCAAGATATTTAACTAGCTCAATGCAGGCTCGAGTGCCCTAGCCCATTAGGCTGATGTGTTCGGCATCGACGGAGCTTCTTATCAAACAACCCTCCAACTAACTATCGTGTCGAGGCCCTATGAGGCTAAGTTTGGATTGAGGTGAAACTCTATAGCATCTCAACCACGCGTAGCATTCGCAATGATCAACCCCAGAGCCGTGATGCAATCTGAAATCATGCCGCAGATGGCACTAACCAACGGCACAATCCGGTACCGAAACCGAAACCGAGAGCGGCACCGAAGCCCCCCAGCCAATCAAATAGCAGCTGCTTCATTAAAGAAAGACGATCAAAGGGCCCAAACTGAGCACTGAGCTTTGCTGACGTTCCTGAGATTCCAACAAGCTTATTTGTTTGGGCCGGGTTAAAAATAGTGCCGGTAGGGCTGGTTTTCCGGGTTGTGCTATGTCTCTAAGCCTCAGAGCTCGGTTTCTCTTTTGCTCTTTGCAGGTTTTTTTTCGAATACGTGTATGAGAATCTACGGTAACTGCCGCGTAATTAATAGAGTTGAGACTTGTTGATTCAGATTGTCTTGAGTCGATTGCCAATGTTATAAATGTTGATATTTCCTTCAATATCCAGCTTGATCATCCTCTCAAGCCTCAACATTCTCATTCCATCGTGATCACACGACTGCCTCTCTTTCTGGACTACATTTATAAATTTTATCAAAATGACGCCTGTTTTTCTCAAGAAGATGGAGCCTTTCTTCACCCTGCGCAACAAACTCCCCCTGCAAATTGTTATAGTCACCTTGATCATTACAGTCATCACCCTCTCGGGCGTACGGCTCGTCTTGCCCAATCGGCCTCCAGGTCGCTCCACCACTATGGGTCTCGGCATGGTAAGCTTATTTCCGACACGCGATCTCTCAGATCTAACATGTTTCTTCTCAGGGTGCCAAGTCCCTCATCATCCTGGCCTATGAGATCCTCACTGAGCACTCTATCTCGTTCCATCGCTGGAGCAGCCTCAAGGCTTATTTCATCCTCAATGCTATGGAAGTTGTCTTCTGGGCAGCTGTTGCGTTCATGATGATCCGAGGTAACTCTCAGCTCTGTGTCGGAACGAGCTGTGCGCTGGGTTGGGTTGTCTTTGTGCTGGCTGGTTTCCTGAGGTATGTCCTTCTCAACATCAATACCAGATCGCAACTAACAAACCAGCCCGATTTACAAGTACCTTGCTGTGGTCACCTATCTGGACTGGCGATTCTATAAGAAGAACGGCTTTCCCCGCGGTACGAGGACAAAGAATACGGATGAATCTCTCAGCACTCTCCGCTCTGATGACACTGCTTATCGCCACTAAGAAGCGACGTGAGGATCGTGATAAGGTTGGAAGGCAAAAGAGGCACGAATACAGGGCTGCGTCAGAAGATTTTGCGGGAGTTACCGGTTATAGTTGCATGGAGTTCGTGTTTTATTACTTATGCATTCGTTTGGCTTTTGTATTCCACTCATTCCCTTTGTTCTATTTAGAAGCTCTTGATCTTTTAAGAATCAGTGCACCTGGGCATTTTTATCACATTCAACAGCTGCCAAACACCACTCTAGCATTGACGACCATCGAGGACCCATTTCGTTACGAACGTCTTGTAGTACCGGCTTCCCCCAATTCCTCATGAACCATTGTGATCTTCCAACTCGATCCAAAATGACACAGTAGTGCGCGAGGATACAAAGTGCAATAGGGTGTCGCTGCCTAATGAGATCCAGAAATTCCGAGCTGACAGATAGACACCAAGTCATGGCGATTCGCTCATCAGGCTTAGTCGTTGCTCCAATGTGATTCTCTATCCAGGTGATTGCTGATGCGATCGAGTCTTGACATATCGCGATTCCCCCATCTTCGAAGCCACCTGGTATGGAAATTTGTCGAAGCTGCGTGAGTATGGCGTCAAGAAGAGGCGTTGAGCCAGATTGGCTTCCCAGGACGAACAGATGCCCAATCCTGCTCTCCTTGAGCAATGGCTCATATCTGTTCAGAATGTCGCTCATACCCCGAATAAGCACAAAAACATCTAGAAGATCGTCAATACGAGGCTGTTGACCAGCATTGTGAGCCCCGAGACCAGCCAACGCTCCAATGCCCAGTAGTGAGGATGATAAAAAGATCTCCACGCAGCTCTCTTCAGTGATGCACGCGACAGCTAAACGAAGACCGGCGATAGCCTTATTTTGGTGTTGTGACGCACAAATAGCGTAGTCTGGACGATCTGGATGTAGGGAGGCCAAGTGGAATGCAGATACAGACAAGACTTGATGGAGAAGATAGACATGGCTCAGCGATAGCCGGGGTAGCTCAATTTGCCATATTTGCCGAAGCTCATCTGCTCGCGGAAGGGTAAGGTAAGTAGACGTCGAATACTGGTGCATCAACTCAAGATCCGTGAGCCAAGTACTCTGCTCTATTGACTCTTGGCCTGTGACGAACTTGGCTAGGTACGGCAATGGATCCGGGCTCGCGATCGACGCGTTGGCATTCGAGCTTTTCTGACGATCATCTCTCAGGGCATCGGTCTGTGTGATCAATCAAGTCAGCGTCTGTTTATATCCACATTGACAACAACCTACGGACTTTATCCGCGGAACGCGCTCGTCGTACTTCCGAGGGTTCCTGGTAGACACAGGATAAGCCGTGTCGCTCGCACGCTGAGCAAGGCTGCTTCTCGTCACACTGGCTGGGCAATTAGTCAGACGGCATTGACGCGTCTTGAGAGACGGGGATCACCTTGACGCGTCGTTGTTTACAACGCATGCAACCCCTCCGAGATTTTTTGTAACCTAAGCGTGGGGGCATTGTGGCAGTTTTTTCGGTTGTTCTTTTGCTCAATGGTTTCGCTATCGCTTTCGCGATGAGCTTTGGGCGGTTAGTGATTGATAGGGTTGTATGAACTGGATAAATTAACGTTGGTCAGTGGAGATCAATTATGCAGAATTATAAATGCTGCTTATGTAAAAACTATTTCTGCGTATTTATTAGCTAGCTTGATAAAAAGGGTTAATTAAGTATATAACTTTTTTATCTTAAGAAATAACGCTTTTTTTCTAAATGATATATCTTTATATAC